>JACEEZ010019178.1:350000-360000 GCA_016584305.1 Chionoecetes opilio
TTTTTGCTTTTTTTTTACCCATACTAAATTTTTGTCTTAATTTTTTAACCCATTACTCATATTTTTCCCTCATTTATTCACTCATTTGAACCCATTACTCATATTTCCCCTCATTTTATCACTCATTTGAACCCATTACTCATATTTTCCCTCATTTTATCACTCATTTGAACCCATTACTCATATTTCCCTTCATTTTATCACTCATTTGAACCCATTACTCATATTTTCCCTCATTTTATCACTCATTTGAACCCATTACTCATATTTTCCCTCATTTTATTCACTCATTTGAACCCATTACTCATATTTTCCCTCATTTTATCACTCATTTGAACCCATTACTCATATTTCCCTTCATTTTATCACTCATTTGAACCCATTACTCATATTTTCCCTCATTTTATCACTCATTTGAACCCATTACTCATATTTTCCCTCATTTTATTCACTCATTTGAACCCATTACTCATATTTCCCCTCATTTTATCACCCATTTGAACCCATTACTCATATTTCCCCTCATTTTATCACTCATTTGAACCCATTACTCATATTTTCCCTCTATTTATCACTCATTTGAACCCATTACTCATATTTCCCTCATTTTATCACCCATTTGAACCCATTACTCATATTTTTTTAACTCATAACTCATTTTTACCCAGTACAATTTTTTTAAACAATTTTCTAGTGCTCATTTTTACCTATCTATAATAATATAAGCGAAAGTGTGTGTGTGTGTGTGTGTGTGTGTGTGTGTGTGTGTGTGTGTGTGTGTGTGTGTGTGTGTGTGTGTGTGTCCGCGATAGGTGCCGCCCCCCGTGCCCCAATCCCATCATATGGCACAGTTTTGGAACCAGCTCGACCAGGGCAACTTTTAAGCCCACTTATGAGATGATCCGATCCCTTTTTTTTTTTTTTTTTTTTTTTTAGTAGCCTATTAGCGAGAATTGTGAAAAAAAATGTGGGTTGCGAGAATTGAGGAAACCTTGATGTAGGGTGACGGGTAATGGGTGGGGTGATGGGTAATGGGTGTGGGGTGATGGGTGAGTGAATGGGTGGGGGGTGATGGGTGAGTGAATGGGTGGGGGGTGATGGGTGAGGGAATAGGTGGGAGCTGATGGGTAATGGGTGAGTGAATGGGTGTGTGGTGATGGGTAATGGGTGAGTGAATGGGGGGGGGGAGATGGGTAATGGGTGAGTGAATGGGTGTGTGGTGATGGGTAATGGGTGGTGGGTGATGGGTAATGGGTGAGTGAATGGGTGGGGGGTGATGGGTAATGGGTGAGTGAATGGGTGGGGGGTGATGGGTAATGGGTGAGTGAATGGGTGGGGGTGATGGGTGAGGGAATAGGTGTGTGGTGATGGGTAATGGGTGTGTGGTGATGGGTAATGGGTAAGTGAATCGGTGGGGGGTGATGGGTAATGGGTGAGTGAATGGGTGGGGGGTGATGGGTAAGGCGTTAATACGTACATACATTTCTACATCCATGATTTCAGGAAAGTTAGAAGGGGCTATCTGGAGAGTGTGTTTGGTGGGCCTACCAAACACAGCTTTCGGCCCAGCAAACACAGGTGGTGGGCCTTCCGCAGTAATAGCCCAATTCCACCAATAGCCCTCCGCATGAGCTAGCCAAAAAGTCCGTCCGGGGGGTGGCTTTGCGGCTAGTACCAAATATTTGACCATTTATTTCACTCATTTAACCCGACACTCATTATTTCCTCATGTTTCCAGACAACGGCAGTGACCTCCAGTCCGCCCTGCTCGCCAAGTCGGGTCAGCGCACGGTGCCCAATGTTTACATCAGCGGCGAGCACGTGGGAGGGGCCAGCGACACCTTCTCGGCCCATGAGAGGGGCGACCTGATGAAGCTGGTCAATAAGGGCACGCACACCTATGATTATGACCTGGTGAGAGAGAGAGAGAGAGAAGAGAGAGAGAGAGAGAGAGAGAGAGAGAGAGAGAGGAGATAAGAGAAAGAGAGGAGATAAGAGAAAGAGAGGAGATAAGAGAAAGAGAGAGGATAAGAGAAAGAGAGAGGAGATAAGATAAGAGAAAGAGAGATAAGATAAGAGAAAGAGATAGGAGAGAGGAGATAAGATAAGAGAAAGAGAAGAGAAAGAGAGAAGAGAGGAGATAAGATAAGAGAAAGAGGAGATTAGAGAGAGAGAGAGAGAGAAGGTAAGAGAGAGAGAGAGAGAAGGTAAGAGAGGAGATAAGAGAGAGAGAGAGTCGTTCGTTCTGGTAATGTTTTATATCCTCAGTTTTTTTTCTGTCTTTCTCAGTTTTTCTCGTGTTTATTTATGTTAGGTATATTTTTACTTTTTGTGTCTTTTCTTTCTCATTATTGACCCTCCTCTAGTTTCTTTCTCATTGACCCTCCTATATATCTATGCCCCCCCCCCAGACCCGCCTATATATCTATGCCCCCCCAGACCCGCCTATATATCTATGCCCCCCCAGACCCTCCTATATATCTATGCCCCCCAACACCCTCCTATATATCTATGCCCCCCCCCAGACCCTCCTATATATCTATGCCCCCCAACACCCGCCTATATATCTATGCCCCACCCCAGACCCTCCTATATATCTATGCCCCCCAACACCCGCCTATATATCTATGCCCCACCCCAGACCCTCCTATATATCTATGCCCCCCAACACCCTCCTATATATCTATGCCCCCCCCAGACCCTCCTATATATCTATGCCCCCCAACACCCGCCTATATATCTATGCCCCCCCAGACCCCCCTTTATTTATATGCCCCCAGACCCCCCTTGTATTATTTTTCATTTCCGATAGTTGTTGTCTAGAACATAGGAACATAGTAACATAAGGAAGCTACAACCAGCTGGGAGACCTACACGTGGTAGTTCCTGTCACCTAACACTACCTACATCCACCTTTCATCCCCATCCATAACACTGTCCAGCCTCCTTTTAAAGCTCCCTAATGACTCCCCACTAACTACCTGTCTACTGAGTCCATGCCAATCATTCACCACCCTATTTGTGAACCAGTTTTTCCCTATTTCCTTTCTAAATCTACGCTTTTCCAGCTTGAATCCGTTACTTCTTGTTCTACCCTGGTTAATAGCCGTGAGAACTTTTCCTACCTCGCCTTTATTAAATCCCTTTATCCACTTAAAACTTCTATCAGATCGCCCCTTACTCTGCGTCTCTCGAGTGAGTGTAACTTTAATAACTTCAATCTCCTCTCATAACTAAAGTTACGCATCCCTTGTATCATTTTGGTCATCCTTCTCTGCACTGTTTCTAACAAGGCTATATCCTTCCTGTAATATGGAGACCAAAACTGAACCGCATAGTCTAGGTGAGGCCTGACTAGAGCCAGATAAAGCTTTAGAATAACTTCCGCACTTCTACTTTTAACACTTCTGGATATTTAGGATATTTTCTTATGTTCCTATAGGATTATGTTCATAGGATATTTTCTTCTGTTCCTATAGGATTATGTTCATAGGATATTTTCTTCTGTTCCCAGGTTGTGGTAGGAGGAGGCTCTGGAGGTCTGGCGGCGTCCAAGGAGGCTGCCAAGTTGGGGGCTAATGTGGCGGTGTGTGATTTTGTGACGCCGACGCCCCTGGGGACCACCTGGGGGCTCGGGGGCACCTGTGTCAACGTGGGCTGCATCCCCAAGAAGCTCATGCACCAAGCGGCCGTCTTAAGGGAGGATCTGAAGGTGTGTGTGTGTGAGAGAGAGAGAGAGAGAGAGAGAGAGTGTGTATTTTTTAATTTTTCATGAGTTCAAATTATTTTTTTTGTGTGGGTGTGGGTGATGGTGTGTGTGTGGGTGGGTGGGGGTGTGTGGGTGTGGGTGGGGGTGTGTGTGGGTGTATGTGTGTGGGTGTGGGTGTATGTGTGTGTGTGGGTGTGGGTGTGTGTGTGTGTGTTGAAAGAAGGTGTTAAGTTAAGAGTACCTGATGTTGGGTTTTTTGGAGTGTGTGTGTGGGTGTGTGAGAGGATGTGGGTGTGGGTGTGTGTGTGTGGGTGTGGGTGTGGGTATGTGTGTGGGTGTGGGTGTGTGTGTGCGTGTGTTAATAGGTAAACAGTGTGATTATTTAGGTGTTATTGAAGAGATCTTTGTGTTTCGTCAGAGCTGTAGTGATAGATTTTGATTATATTTGGTTAGTGTAAGTTAGTGTTAGTTAGTGTTAGTGTTAGTGTTAGTTACTGTTAGTGTTAGTGTTAGTGTTCGATGATACAGATGCAATATATATGCATTATACGATTATATGTAGATGCAAAAAGAGAAATTTACGTACGAATAGGCTTAAGAAATTTACGTACGAACAGGCTTAAGAAATTTACGTACGAATAGGCTTAAGAAATTTACGTACGAACAGGCTTAAGAAATTTACGTACGAATAGGCTTAAGAAATTTACGTACGAATAGGCTTAAGAAATTTACGTACGAATAGGTTTGGCAAGGTTACAATGGGATCAGGTGACGGCATAATGTTATTGTGTGTTACGTAATGTTGAATGGCTATAAGATAACGGCATTTTGATATAACACTTAGCTTGATATTATATTTACACCGATATGATTACAACACTAGATAGTATAACATTAGTTGATGGAAATGTTATCTATAGCGTTATCAGAGGGAGGTACTTGATTGTGTCTGTGTTTACCTAGTTGTTATATAGATGTGTGTGTGTCTGTGTCTGTGTGTGTGTGTGTGTCTCTGTGTGTGTGTGTGTGTGTGTGTGTCGTGTGTTTTTCGTTCACCTAGACAGAAATTGAATAACTACAGTCTATTTTTTTTAACAAGGCAAAAATGTCATGTTATTTTAAAGTAATCGTCCAGACCATTTCATCATTCCTGATTTAATGCAATCAAATCATAGCCATTAACGAGTATATCAACAATACGTCGTCACTTTTTGTATCCAGTCAGCCGTTTTTAAATAATCCGCAATCAATATCTGCAAATTCCCCGAGTTTTCAAAACACACTCAAGGTTTGCAGACGCTCAGGCTCAGGCTCGGTGACGCAGCATCAGGGAGGCTCATCTTCCCGCGCTGATCAGAGAGGCACGTAAACACAGAGATAAATATAGTACTTGAAGATATTTGGGTGTTTCTGATAGATTTGTTTTGCTATATGCCACATGCATGCATCCTTTATGGGTGCAGCAAGACAGCTGTGCCTTTCCAGAAAAGTTTGCACACGGAAAGGAGTGGCGTGTGTAGGAGTGGAGTGGCGGAGTGGCGTGTGGTGATTCACGCCTATAGTGTGTTGGGGCGAGCAGTTGTGTTGAGAAACGGTGTGTAGTGAGGGTAGCGATGGACCACCACGACTGTGAGGCTTTGCCTCTTAACAAGACCAAGTAAACCAAGTAAACCAGTTGTGGAGTGGGCGTGGGCGTGCCCTGTGGTGGTGTGGCTGTCACACTTTCTGCCTTGCCGCCCGCATATTTTCCAACTCGTTGCTGTAGTTAATGCTATTATAATATGTGGTTTCCGAGGAATTACGTTTGACTGTAGCTCCAAAACTAACCATAGGATTTTCTCGAAAGTACCTTCATTGTGATTCCCACACACACATGGTTTAACCTTATTTACCAATCCATGTTTTGGAGAAGTGCCAGGTCCTCCTGCTGAACCTCAGGCTCTGCTAACACCTGTTCATCCACCTCGTACTCGGGCTCAAACATATAGGATCCCATGACAATCTGAGGTTCGTTTTCCTCATAGTATACGCGACCAGCGTCATTTCTTTCGGTGTCAGATTGAGCATCGTACTCTAAATCTGTCACAGCGACAGATTCACTGTCTGACACCGAAGTACAATCGCTCATCATAACATTTGCCGACAGGTGTCAGACAGAGTGTCTGCGGGCGTCCCTGTTCTGACGTCATCAATAACAGTCGTAGCCCTGTTGGAGGGAAGATTTTTTTTTTCGCGCGCTTGTTACAAAAGTCGTGTTTTTACGGAAATATGGCCTGGAAATCAATTATTTTTGGTGGATTAGGTGTTTTGAATGCACATTCAACATAATTCGGCAAAAAAAAATTGGGTCTGGACGATTACTTTAAGGTCTTATGCTTAAAATGATGCCTGTGTTTACCTGATACTGTGGTTAACTATGATAAAATACAGCTGATATTTAGAAGAAGTGTAGTATTCCCTTCTCCTGGCATCAAATATCAGTCAATGATGCCTGTGTTTACCTGATACTGTGGTTAACTATGATAAAATACAGCTGATATTTAGAAGAAGTGTAGTATTCCCTTCTCCTGGCATCAAATATCAGTCAATGATGCCTGTGTTTACCTGATACTGTGGTTAACTATGATAAAATACAGCTGATATTTAGAAGAAGTGTAGTATTCCCTTCTCCTGGCATCAAATATCAGTCAATGATGCCTGTGTTTACCTGATACTAGGGTTAACTATGATAAAATACAGCTGACATTTAGAAGAAGTGTAGTATTCCCTTCTCCTGGCATCAAATATCAGTCAATGATGCCTGTGTTTACCTGATACTATGGTTAACTATGAAAATACAGCTGACATTAAGAAGAAGTGTAGTATTCCCTTCTCCTGGCATCAAATATCAGTCAATGATGCCTGTGTTTACCTGATACTAGGGTTAACTATGATAAAATACAGCTGACATTTAGAAGAAGTGTAGTATTCCCTTCTCCTGGCATCAAATATCAGTCAATGATGCCTGTGTTTACCTGATACTAGGGTTAACTATGATAAAATACAGCTGACATTTAGAAGAAGTGTAGTATTCCCTTCTCCTGGCATCAAATAGCAGTCAATTATGCCTGTGTTTACCTGATACTATGGTTAACTATGATAAAATACAGCTGATATTTAGAAGAAGTGTAGTATTCCCTTCTCCTGGCATCAAATATCAGTCAATGATGCCTGTGTTTACCTGATACTAGGGTTAACTATGATAAAATACAGCTGATATTTAGAAGAAGTGTAGTATTCCCTTCTCCTGGCATCAAATATCAGTCATGATGCCTGTGTTTACCTGATACTATGGTTAACTATGATAAAATACAGCTGATATTTAGAAGAAGTGTAGTATTCCCTTCTCCTGGCATCAAATATCAGTCAATGATGCCTGTGTTTACCTGATACTAGGGTTAACTATGATAAAATACAGCTGATATTTAGAAGAAGTGTAGTATTCCCTTCTCCTGGCATCAAATATCAGTCAATGATGCCTGTGTTTACCTGATACTAGGGTTAACTATGATAAATACAGCTGATATTTAGAAGAAGTGTAGTATTCCCTTCTCCTGGCATCAAATATCAGTCAATGATGCCTGTGTTTACCTGATACTAGGGTTAACTATGATAAAATACAGCTGACATTTAGAAGAAGTGTAGTATTCCCTTCTCCTGGCATCAAATATCAGTCAATGATGCCTGTGTTTACCTGATACTATGGTTAACTATGATAAAATACAGCTGACATTTAGAAGAAGTGTAGTATTCCCTTCTCCTGGCATCAAATATCAGTCAATGATGCCTGTGTTTACCTGATACTATGGTTAACTATGATAAAATACAGCTGACATTTAGAAGAAGTGTAGTATTCCCTTCTCCTGGCATCAAATATCAGTCAATGATGCCTGTGTTTACCTGATACTATGGTTAACTATGATAAAATACAGCTGACATTTAGAAGAAGTGTAGTATTCCCTTCTCCTGGCATCAAATATCAGTCAATGATGCCTGTGTTTACCTGATACTATGGTTAACTATGATAAAATACAGCTGACATTTAGAAGAAGTGTAGTATTCCCTTCTCCTGGCATCAAATATCAGTCAATGATGCCTGTGTTTACCTGATACTATGGTTAACTATGATAAAATACAGCTGACATTTAGAAGAAGTGTAGTATTCCCTTCTCCTGGCATCAATATCAGTCAATGATGCCTGTGTTTACCTGATACTAGGGTTAACTATGATAAAATACAGCTGGAATTTAGAAGAAGTGTAGTATTCCCTTCTCCTGGCATCAAATATCAGTCAATGATGCCTGTGTTTACCTGATACTAGGGTTAACTATGATACAATACAGCTGACATTAAGAATAAGTGTAGTATTCCCTTCTCCTGGCATCAAATATCAGTCAATGATGCCTGTGTTTACCTGATACTAGGGTTAACTATGATAAAATACAGCTGACATTAAGAAGAAGTGTAGTATTCCCTTCTCCTGGCATCAAATATCAGTCAATGATGCCTGTGTTTACCTGATACTAGGGTTAACTATGATAAAATACAGCTGATATTTAGAAGAAGTGTAGTATTCCCTTCTCCTGGCATCAAATATCAGTCAATTATGCCTGTGTTTACCTGATACTGTGGTTAACTATGATAAAATACAGCTGATATTTAGAAGAAGTGTAGTATTCCCTTCTCCTGGCATCAAATATCAGTCAATTATGCCTGTGTTTACCTGATACTAGGGTTAACTATGATAAAATACAGCTGATATTTAGAAGAAGTGTAGTATTCCCTTCTCCTGGCATCAAATATCAGTCAATTATGCCTGTGTTTACCTGATACTAGGGTTAACTATGATAAAATACAGCTGACATTAAGAAGAAGTGTAGTATTCCCTTCTCCTGGCATCAAATATCAGTCAATGATGCCTGTGTTTACCTGATACTAGGGTTAACTATGATAAAATACAGCTGACATTAAGAAGAAGTGTAGTATTCCCTTCTCCTGGCATCAAATATCAGTCAATGATGCCTGTGTTTACCTGATACTAGGGTTAACTATGATAAAATACAGCTGACATTAAGAAGAAGTGTAGTATTCCCTTCTCCTGGCATCAAATATCAGGCAGTAAGCAGCAAGGGGTCAAGATTTTTTGCCTCGTTAAAATAAATAGACTAACTATTTTAAAATTTTACCATAATGTTACGTAATTCCAAGCGAAGAAAAAGAGTAGTCTATATAACAGCGTATTTTGCGTAACACCCTAAATAAACGGCCCTTTTTCCCTTCTCGTAACGTTAATTCGCAATCTTTTAAAACATAACCGTAAACCAACTCTTTTTCTTCCGTTCCGTAAACAAATGCTTTTCCATTCGTTCCTTACCCTAAACAAACACTTTTCCTGCCGTTCCGTACCCTAAACAAACACTTTTCCTGCCGTTCCGTACCCTAAACAAACTCTTTTTCTGCCGTTCCGTACCCTAAACAAACACTTTTCCTGCCGTTCCGTACCCTAAACAAACACTTTTTCTGCCGTTCCTTACCCTAAACAAACACTTTTCCTGCCATTCCGTACCCTAAACAAACACTTTTCCTGCCGTTCTGTACCCTAAACAAACACTTTTCCTGCCGTTCCGTACCCTAAACAAACACTTTTCCTGCCGTTCCGTACCCTAAACAAACTTTTTCTTCCGTTCCGTACCTGCAGGATTCCCGGGAGTACGGCTGGCAGACCCCCGAGGCCATCACACACGACTGGGGCAAGATGGTGGAGGGCATTCAGGCACACATCGGGTCGCTGAACTGGGGATACCGAGTGGCCCTCAGGGAGAAGACTGTGACCTATCTGAACGCCCATGCCACCTTCCTGAACCCCCATACCCTTAAGGTGCGTGTGTGTGTGGGTGTGTGTGTGTGTGTGTGTGGGTGTGTGTGTGTGGGTGTGTGTGTGTGGGTGTGGGTGTGGGTGTGGGTGTGGGTGTGGGTGTGGGTGTGTGTGTGTGTGTGTGTGTGTGTTAGATGAAAGGGAAAATTGTTGGAGAGAGTCTGGTAAAAGTGGTAATGTTGTTTTATTTTAGTGTGTGTGGGTGTGTGTGTGTGTTGGGGGTGTTGGTGTGGGTGGGTGTGTGTGGGTGTGGGTGGGTGTGGGTGGGTGGGTGTGTGTTGGGGGGGTGGGGGTGGGTGTGGGTGTTGGTGTGGGTGTTGGTGTTGGGGTGTGGGTGTGTGTGTGTGGGTGTGGGTGTGGGTGTGTGTGTTTACTTT
>JACEEZ010019178.1:370000-377500 GCA_016584305.1 Chionoecetes opilio
AAAACTTGAGAAGCAAAATGCGCAACAGTTATATTTGCAGCTACAAAGCATAAAACAACGCTGAAACAGGGTAGATTATACAGTCATGATATAAACTACTGTGTATCATCTTCAGTGGCACAGACACAGCAGTAGTGAGGCTATAGTTCGTAATATTTGGCGACTTACACTGCAGCTGGCGACTTGACTGTTATCTACGGTACATATTGTTACGTATTTATCCAGTATTTTCAACTTAACGTATTTCTAGTAACTTTAAACTTTATTCATCAATGGTTTATTAATATACGACATTCAAATTGTCAATCTACAGTAAACCCTCTCGTATTCGGACACTCATTATTCGAACTTTGACATTATTTGGACCACCTCGTCTTTTTTTTTTTTTTCGAAATTTCCTAGCTATATAATATACACCTAGATTTTTATTTTTATTTTTTATTTTATTTATTTATTATTATTTTTTTTTTTTTATTTTTTGTCGTCGAAATTTCCTAGCTATATAATATACACCTAGATTTTTTTTTTTTTTTTTTTTTTTCCCCCCCGTCGAAATTTCCTAGCTATATAATATACACCTAGATTTTTTTTTTTTTTTTTTTTTTTTTGGGGGTCGAAATTTCCTAGCTATATAATATACACCTAGAATTATTATTATTATTATTATTATTTTTTTTTTTTTACATAGCCCCCCATTATTCGGATCCTTGCATTACTCTAACCACTCCTTGGCCCAAATAGTCCCAATGTGAGAGGTTTTACTGTATAGTTATTCTGATGTAATTCCAATAAGTACGCAAATAATACAACTTTATATTTTGACGAATTGATCCGATATTTTCAACTTAACGTATTGTTGTGTGTATTCATCAATGGTTTATTTGCGTTATGACATTTAAATCATCAATATATAATTATTCCTCATTTCCATAATTCCAATAAGTAGGCAATGATTCAAAAACTATATATTTCTACGTATTCAGTATTTTCACGTCTCGCCTATTTTCACTCACTAACGTATTGTATCAATGGTTTTCTAACGAGACATTGATGTTGTAACGAGCGATGCATTGTGGTTCACGGCCTTAAGAGACGACACTACTACCTACACTAATGTTAAGCTGGGGTGTTGATGTTACTGTTAATAAAGCTTAATACTGCAAAATATGCCTTATGTGTCTCCTTACTAAGACTTATTATTGTTGATGTTACAGTAAATAAACAATAACACTGCAAAATAGGCCTTATGTGTCTCCTTACTAAGACTTATTATTGTTGATGTTTACAGTAAATAAACAATAACACTGCAAAATAGGCCTTATGTGTCTCCTTACTAAGACTTATTATTGTTTATTTACTGTAGCATAAACAATAACAAGAAAAAATATGCCTTATGTATCTCCTTACTAAGACTTATTGTTGTTGAGGTTACAGTAAATAAACAATAACACTGCAAAATATTCCTTATGTATTCCTTCCTTTAAATCTTTCCTATTCGACCGCTGGCAATCCTCCTGGACCACTTTCTCTGCCAATAAACTTTGCCTGATCAAACCCTCTATCTCTCCATGGTCAAATCCTTACCACTCTAATAGACGTTGGGAGACTGCTCTCGCACGCTTACGCATAGGCCATACCAACCTCACACACTCCTATCTCATGTCACGCTCCTCCCCAACCCTCGGCACACCCTGTCAAGCTCCTCCCCAACCCTCTGCATACCCTGTCAAGCTCCTCCCCAACCCTCTGCACACCCTGTCAAGCTCCTCCCCAATCCTCTGCACACCCTGTCACGCTCCTCCCCAACCCTCTGCACACCCTGTCAAGCTCCCCCCCAAAACCCTCTGCACACCCTGTCACGCTCCTCCCCAACCCTCTGCACACCCTGTCAAGCTCCTCCCAACCCTCTGCACACCCTGTCACGCTCCTCCCCAACCCTCTGCACACCCTGTCAAGCTCCTCCCCAACCCTCTGCACACCCTGTCAAGCTCCTCCCCAACCCTCGCACCCCTGTCACGCTCCTCCCCAACCCTCTGCACACCCTGTCACGCTCCTCCCCAACCCTCTGCACACCCTGTCACGCTCCTCCCCACCCCTCTGCACACCCTGTCAAGCTCCTCCCCAACCCTCTGCACACCCTGTCACGCTCCTCCCCAACCCTCTGCACACCCTGTCAAGCTCCTCCCCAACCCTCTGCACACCCTGTCAAGCTCCTCCCCAACCCTCTGCACACCCTGTCACGCTCCTCCCCAACCCTCTGCACACCCTGTCACGCTCCTCCCCAACCCTCTGCACACCCTGTCAAGCTCCTCCCCAACCCTCTGCACACCCTGTCAAGCTCCTCCCCAACCCTCTGCACACCCTGTCAAGCTCCTCCCCAACCCTCTGCACACCCTGTCAAGCTCCTCCCCAACCCTCTGCACACCCTGTCAAGCTCCTCCCCAACCCTCTGCACACCCTGTCAAGCTCCTCCCCAACCCTCTGCATACCCTGTCAAGCTCCTCCCCAACCCTCTGCACACCCTGTCAAGCTCCTCCCCAACCCTCTGCACACCCTGTCAAGTTCCTCTCACTGTCCAACATGTCCTAATATCCTGCCCCCATCTTACTCCTGCCCGTTCCAGTTCCTTCCCTCACTTGTCCTCCCTTTCCCGACCTCCCTGTCTTGCGGACACTCTCCCGGAATCCCCCTCCTTCTCCCTGGACAATGTCACCTCCTTCCTCCAACACATCCACATCCTACATCTGATCTAACCATCCTGCTGTAACATTCCGTTCTTTCCCCTTCCCTCATCGTTTCACTATTATTCTTTAACCCTGACCCTTGATATGCTTTGCCATAGTGCCATAGGACCTCTGAGGGCTGGCACATTACCCTTTTTTGGCATTAAATCAATCCATCTCCGTACTAAGACTTATTATTGTTGATGTTACGGTAAATAAACAATAACACTGCAAAATATGCCTTATGTATCTCCTGATGTTTTATTATGGAGTGATGTTGAAGATTATGATGTTGAGATGTTATTTGGCTAACTCAAACCCGAACTTGGGACTGTGAAACACGCTTGATAACATATGGAAAAAATACGACAAGCCTATTGGTTTAATCATCTAACATAAATATTGCCTTAAATCCATGAATAAATATTTTTTTTTTTTGCAGAAAACTAGCATTGACTTGACAGACTTTGACAACCAGCCTTCATACAAATAGCCTATTAACACGCTTCACTAAGTACATTATCTATACGGAAATATCAGACATGAACCAGACAAACACGAAAAGCCTCATAAACCTGAAATTGGTGGGATAATTATCAAAATATGCCGAGTAGGAAGGGTTTGCCACAACGCGTATATTTCTTCACATTTTTAGAGTTTTTAAATAGCACATACAGCTGCCATACAGATATCATGACAGCGTAAGTAATGGCTTCACTGAATGAACAAATCCTCCAATAAATAAAAAAACGTCATAAGAGCTCCGCAAATCATAGTTCAAAGGGCAAGTGCGAACAGTTTGGTAGAAAAAACCCTGGTAATAGATACACCATAAGCAATGTATCGCTGAAAAGATCAGAAGGTGAAAAAGATCTTGGAGTGAGGGTGAGCCCAGACCTCCGACCTAGGAAACAATGTATTGAGGCTAGAAATAGAGCTAATAGAGTGTTAGGATTCATTACCAGAAGTGTTAAAAGTAGAAGTGTGGAAGTTATTCTAAAGCTTTTATCTGGCTCTAGTCAGGCCTCACCTAGACTATGTGGTTCAGTTTGGGTCTCCATATTACAGGATGGATATAGCCTTGTTAGAAACAGTGCAGAGAAGGATGACCAAAATGATACAAGGGATGCGTAACTTTAGTTATGAGAGGAGATTGAAGTTATTAAAGTTTCACTCCCTCGAGAGACGCAGAGTAAGGGGCGATCTGATAGAAGTTTTTAAGTGGATAAAGGGATTTAATAAAGGAGAGGTAGGAAAAGTTCTCACGGCTTTTAACCAGGGTAGAACAAGAAGTAATGGATTCAAGCTAGACAAGCGTAGATTTAGAAAGGAAATAGGGAGAAACTGGTTCACAAATAGGGTGGTGAATGATTGGCATGGACTCAGTAGACAGGTAGTTAGTGGGGAGTCATTAGGGAGCTTTAAAAGGAGGCTGGATAGGTTCATGGATGGGGATGAAAGGTGGATGTAGGTAGTGTTAAGTAACAGGAACTACCACGTGTAGGTCTCCCAGCCTCTTGTAGCTTCCTTATTTTCTTATTTTCTTATGTTCTTATAATTTCAGAGTAAAAGTACGACACTTCTTGACAAATAGTATGATAGTCATCTTGGCGCCCCAGACCCAGGCCCAGACCAAGACCTCCCTCCCAGACCCAGACCCAGACCAAGACCTCCTCCCTCCCGCCGGCTCAGCTGGGAGAAGGTTTGTTGACATCCGTTTTGGTGGACTATTCAAAGCGTCTCCTCATATTTTTGGATTTCATGGACACCCAGGCTTGTGTTGGGACATTTATAGGACATTAATGAGGTGAGTAGAGTGTAGAGGTGGTGGTGGTCTGGTTTAATTATGGTTTAATAGCGGGGTTTAGGGTGAAATAGGGTACGGTAGCCGCACCTCAGTACAGTTTGTCCTTTTTTATCGGACCTCAGTACAGTTTGGCCTTTTGGTAATTATGGAGGAGAGTTTCACGTTCGTTTTCAGAGACACCAACTACTTTTTCTTGGCCTACAATAGGTGCTTGTTCTAATGGTGGTTTTATTTTGCGCAAACCAAAAAAAAAAATGAAACTTAACCTAACCTTATGTTTTAAAGAAACCTAACCTAACCTTAACCACAAAATATACATTTTTTTTTTTTTTTTTTTTTGGTTTGCGCAAAATAAAACAAGCACCATTAGAACAAGCACCTATTGTAGGCCAAGAAAAAGTAGTTGGTGTCTCTGAAAACTAACGTGAAACTCTCCTCCATATTAACCGGCCTTTTTTATCGGACCTCAGTACAGTTTGGTCTTTTTTATCGGCACTCCCTGATGTTCCTCTTCTTGCTGTCTGGATCTTTAGTTAGTTATCTTCTCTTATTCTGTCTTTTAATTTATTTCTTTCGTAGCTGGCTGGGTAAAAGTGGTGTTTGATACAATACATGGACAGTGGTTACGTGACCTGACCTAAGGGGGGCCCGGGGGGTAACAGGAAGGTTCCACGGAATGCGTTTTCGACGACACCGTCGAAACTTCCAGCCTAGTGCATCGTCGATCCTTCCAAGTCATTTATTTACGGTGATACACAGGCAACAGGTGTGTAGTGACAGGTGTGTTGCGAGGCCGTACAGGTGTGTAGTGACAGGTGTGTTGCGAGGCCGTACAGGTGTGTAGTGACAGGTGTGGTGTGTGTGGTAAAGCGAGAGAGGCTAAGAGTGAGGTGTTAGCCCCCCAGTGTGTGTGTGAACTAAAGAGTGAACGCGCAGTTCTCGTCCACTATAACGGCGTCAGCCCCGTACCGCCGCGGCCATGGGGACGGCGCGGGCCACAGTGGTCCATAGAAGCTACTCTCGGGCACGCGGGTCTCGAACCTAGGATCAGCGCATCAAGGTATACCCTGGGTACGTCTCTGTAGTATTCAGCGGGAGACACTTAGCGAAAACACGTCAAACTATTTAATTTACCGGCATCAAACTATGATGTCATATATTTCAGGGAGAATATTACGCTGAAAGGCTAATATGGCGGCAATGTATTATCGTCCACCCTATAATTATCACTAATAATACTCTTAGTATCACTAATATGCCATAAATAAGGTATTTAAGGGTAAATTTCACCTTATTTCCCATTAAATAAGTATATATATCTTGGGTAAACAACAAACATGGCCGCCCGGCGGCCAGCTGGTTCCTGAACGCTGATTGGCTGGGAGATTTAGCCAGGCCTCTGATTGGCTGTCAATGTAGCGAGGCCTCTGATTGGCTCCTGGGCTCGCCGCCATTTTACGAGGTGCCAATTACGAATTTCAAAACGAATATCCACTTTTTTATTCGTGGACTGATATTGGATTGAATACCCTTGTTGAAAAGCCCAGCTTCTCGTATGACTTTCCATAATAAGTGTCCGTGTTTTAAGGCCTTCGTAAAAGAAATATGATTTAATCTTTTAGTAACACCGTAGATATTAGCGATATTTTGTTGATAATTCTTTTTTTACACTAAATATAGGGGGATTTTTGTGTGTTTTAATATATTTCTATATTTCCGCATCGTTTTATGCATTAATCACGCGCCTGGTGGCTGTATTTTGTTTATTTAATTTAGGGGGGTTATGTTT
This sequence comes from Chionoecetes opilio, assembly GCA_016584305.1. Taxonomy (NCBI): domain Eukaryota; kingdom Metazoa; phylum Arthropoda; class Malacostraca; order Decapoda; family Majidae; genus Chionoecetes; species Chionoecetes opilio. The sequence continues at coordinate 376,320 of JACEEZ010019178.1, forward strand.
ACATTTTAACGCCAACCTTGTTCCTCCTTCTAAATGAGTGGTGAGGTTATTTGTGTGTGATTAGCTATGCCTACGGGCGCAGTGTGTTTGTGTGTGTTAATGTGACGTGTTTTTCACGTGTTTTCTCAAGGAATACATCTGACTCGGTGGTGTAATGGGACAAATTATCGAAAAAACTAAACATGTATTGCTCCGTGGTTTCAACACTAAACGAAGATCTGTTACTGTTTATAGGATACACACAACATATACTATTAGCTCATATTTTATCACGATTTACAGGGGCTTCGTTAAAAAGTAGATTTTTGTTGTGATGAATTTCGTTTTTTTCTCGAGTTGGATGTCAAGATCAAGAGGAGCTCTGATCCAACTCTTGACGTCACAGCAGCCATATTGGAAATTTATTCTTATTCTTATATGCATACCTCAATTTACGGCTTCCCGTGCAATATTCAAGGCTATGTAAGGGTAAGACAGTGTGTGGGGCTGTATTGCATGATATTACCCATTGACAAAGACAATATATGCACGATAAATAGGTAAAACCTGGGTATTTCTGGCTTCACTTATCTTATTTCTCGTATTTTCTTATGCTTTTTACTTCAATTTACGGGTTCCCGTGCAATATTCAAGGCTATGTAAGGGGTAAGAAAGGGTGTGGGGCTGTATTGCATGATATAACACCCAAGCAGAGGCAATATATGCACGCTAAATGGGTAAAAGTTGGCTATTTCTGGGTTCAAAACTTTCCGCTATTATAAAAACAAGCCTTTTATTTATATTCTAATAGATTTTGATGTGTTTGTGTCCTCACTAATAACTTCTTGGTCTAAATTACCCTGTTTTTCATAAGGGGACGAGGCGTAGTGCAAAAAACAAGGGGGGGGGAAGGGGGGCTAAGAGAGTATGGAAGTATTATTAATATTGTACCATATAAACTATGGTAGAATGAAGTAGTAGACTACGTACCGTAGATAACACTTTAGTTGCCACCTGCCCTAATGTCGCCAGACGCCATATATTACGAATTATAAGCATCACTACTGATTTTCATGTGCCACTGAAGATGATGCACAGTAGTTTATATCATGACTGTATAATCTACCCTGTTCCAGTGTTGTTTTATGCTTTGTATCTGCAAGTATAGACGGTTTCAAATTTCGCTACTGGTTATTTTTTGG
>JACEEZ010019178.1:390000-412500 GCA_016584305.1 Chionoecetes opilio
TTTTTTTTATTATTTTTTTAGGGGTCGAAATTTCCTAACTATATATATATACCCGTAGATTTTTTTTTTTTTTTTTTTTTTTTATATATATAGTTAGGAAATTTCGACCCCTAAAAAAAAAAAAAAAAAAAAAAAAAATCTACGGGTATATATATATAGTTAGGAAATTTCGACCCCTAAAAAAAAAAAAAAAAAAAAAAAAAAAAATCTACGTGTATATATATATAGTTAGGAAATTTCGACCCCTAAAAAAAAAAAAAAAAAAAAAATTACGTGTATATATATATACACGTAGATTTTTTTTTTTTTTTTTTTTTTTTTTTAGGGGTCGAAATTTCCTAACTATATATATATACACGTAGATTTTTTTTTTTTTTTTTTTTTATATTTATTTTAGGGGTCGAAATTTCCTAAATATATATATATACCGTAGATTTTTTTTTTTTTTTTTTTTTTTTAGGGGTCGAAATTTCCTAACTATTATATTATATATAGTTAGGAAATTTCGACCCTAAAAAAAAAAAAAAAAAAAAAAAAAAAATCTACGTGTATATATATATAGTTAGGAATTCTGACCCTAAAAAAAAAAAAAAAAAAAAAAAAAAATTACGTGTAATAATATATACACGTAGATTTTTTTTTTTTTTTTTTTTTTTTTAGGGTCGAAATTCCTAACTATATATATATACACGTAGATTTTTTTTTTTTTTTATTATTTTTTAGGGGTCGAAATTTCCTAACTATATATATATACCCGTAGATTTTTTTTTTTTTTTTTAGGGGTCGAAATTTCTAATATAATTAATATAGTTAGGAAATTTCGACCCTAAAAAAAAAAGAAAAAAAAAAAAAAAAAAAAATCAGTGTATATATATATAGTTAGGAAATTTCGACCCCTAAAAAAAAAAAAAAAAAAAAAAAAAAAAATTACTTGTATATAATATATACACGTAGATTTTTTTTTTTTTTTTTTTTTTTTTTTAGGGGTCGAAATTTCCTAACTATATATATATACACGTAGATTTTTTTTTTTTTTTTTTATTTTTTTAGGGGTCGAAATTTCCTAACTATATATATATACCCGTAGATTTTTTTTTTTTTTTTTTTTTTAGGGGTCGAAATTTCCTAACTATATATATTATATATAGTTAGGAAATTTCGACCCCTAAAAAAAAAAAAAAAAAAAAAAATCTACGGGTATATATATATAGTTAGGAAATTTCGACCCCTAAAAAAAAAAAAAAAAAAAAAAAAAAAAAAATTCCAGGTGTATATATTATAGCTAGGAAATTTCGACCCCTAAAAAAAAAGAAAAAAAAAGAAGCTACTATTTAAATACATTTAAGTAAGGAGCTGGCCACTATTTAAATACATTTGGGTATTTAGAACTGTATTTATTTTAACACTTAACTTATTTTAAGGAAATTTTGGCTTGAAAAGGAATGTTATAATTTGTGTGTATGTACGATTGTATTTACAAATGTATTTAAATACAATTGATGTTTTTAGTATTTAGTATTCCACCACAGTGGTATCCTAGCGGAATCCTAGCACTTCGTGTCCTGGTGGAACGCCGACGTGAGTTTGGACAGGGGATGCTTGCAGCCTATGTTGATCTCAAGAAGGCGTTTGACTCAGTGCATCGTGAGTCACTCTGGGATCTTCTGCGACTTCGAGGGATTCCTGCAAGGACTATTGGTTTGATAACTGGTCTGTATTCTGGGACTGAGAGTGCTGTGAAGTGTGGGGCAGGTGTATCCAGCTTCTTTCCTGTGAATACAGGAGTGAGGCAAGGGTGCGTCCTTGCCCCATCACTTTTCAACGCTTGTATGGACTGGGTATTGGACAAGGTTGTAGATCAAAGAGATTGTGGAGCATCCGTCGGCAACACCAAGATCACTGATCTTGTTTTTGCCGATGATGCAGTAATCTTTGCTGAGTCGCTGGAGGTCCTGGTGATGGCTCTCGAGGCGCTGCACGAGGAGGCAGAGCCTTTGGGACTTGAGGTCTCCTGGCTCAAGACCAAGGTCCAGGTGTTTGGAGACTTACTAGATGAAGCAGTACAGTCTGTTCATGGCGTGTGGCGAGGACATTGAGATCTTGGAAAGTTTTACATACCTTGGTAGCGCAGTCCATAATGACGGCGGGTCACGTCAAGAAGTCTTACGGCGGATTGGCATAGCCCACGGTGTTATGGACTCGCTCAGCGGGAGTATTTGGCGTTGTCGGTACCTGTGCAGGAGGACAAAGATCCGGATCTTCAAGTCGCTTGTGATCCCTGTCTTACTCTATGGTTGTGAGACATGGACACTAAATAGTGACTTGAAGAGACTAATCAATGCCTTTGGTAATAAGTGTCTTCGCAGAATCATGGGGTATCGCTGGGATGATTACGTGTCAAATCAGCGATTGCACCGTGAGACTGAATCGAGGCCTATTACCTGCATAGTCCGTCAGCGCCAACTTGGGCTATATGGGCATGTGGCACGCTACCCTGAAACCGATCCTTGCCATCGGGTTGTATCTGTAAGAGACAATCCGGCGTGGAGGAGGCCAAGGGGGCGCCCACAAGGCTCCTGGCTGGGGCAAGTTGATGTCTCTTGTCGAGAGCTGCTTGGTATGGGAAGGCAGCCTGCATGGGAACTCGCGCGTGGTGACCCCAGGGAGTGGCGTCGTAGGGTGGGCGAGGCGACGCGCCCCCCGGCGTATGCCCCCAATGATTGATTGATTGATACCACCACACACCACCACACACCACCACACACCACCACACATCACCACACACCCTACCACACAGCCTACCACAGCCTTCCACATCCCCAGGGGCGGTTGAGGAGGTGGGTTGCGTGGCCCGGTTCATCGACAGCAGTATCAGTGAGGCAGAGAGTCGCCAGCGGGTGTTGACCATCCAGCGAGCCTTTAAGGGCGGACAGCCGGTCATCATGGCTCCTGGGCGACGGCTACTCAAGGAGGGGCTGCTCTATAAGGTGTGTGTGTGTGTGTGTGTGTATTTACCTAGTTGTATTTAGAAATTCACACACATCCTCATATATTCACTTAAAACCACTTAAATTCACTTACATAACCAAAAAATTACTTAAAAACCCATAAATCTACTTAAAAATCACTTAAAAATTCACTTACATAGCCAGAAACAAACTTATTTACCACTTAAATTTACTTGATGCCCAAAAATTCACTTATAAAACCATACATCCACTTAAAAACCACTTCGAAATTCACACCTATCCTCATATAGTCACTTAAAAACCACTTCGAAATTCACACCTATCCTCATATAGTCACTTAAAAACCACTTCAATTCACTTACATAACCAAAGTGTGTACAGGCGCTATAGGCTACAACGTCAAAAAAAACAAGAAGTTATTTATTGTTATTGTAATATTATGTTCTTGGTGTTGACGTTCCGTTGTTCCTGTGTCCAGATGTCCCGCAGCGGCAGCACGTCACACCCCCGCCTCTTCTTCCTGTTCTCCGATGTTCTGCTGTACACCAAGATGCCCCCCGGACCCTCCCTATGTGCCACCAGGTAACACACACACACACACACGCACACACACACAGGGGAACTCCGTAGTGTAAGGGTTAGCACGCTCGGCTCACAACCGAGAAGTCACGGGTTTGATCCCCGGGCGGAGCGAAGACAGACGGGCGGTCTTCTTAAAACCCGAGCCCCTGTCCACCCGGCAGTGAATGGGTACCGGGTGTTAGCCGGGGGTTTGTGACCCGCCTCCTCGGTGGTGGCTTCCCACCAACACTAAACCACTAAGTCAGGAAGGATAAAATGCCACACACCACCAACCAACCACCAACCACCCAACATCCACACCACCCCACACACCACCACCACACCACCACAAGAACCTGACCTATTTTCTCCCTCACAGAGACTCATGCACCACACCACCACACCCCCCACCACCAGCCACACACCACACACCACCACCACCCAACTCCATCACCACACCACCACCCACCATAACCATCCCACACCACCACCACACACCCCAAACACCACCACACCACCACCACCAAAACCACCACCACCCACCACCACCACCACCACACCACCACCACACCACCACACACCTCCATCACCACACCACCACCACCACACCATCACCACACACACACCACCACCACCACACCACCACCACCACCACCACCACCACACCACCACCACCCCCCACAGACCACCACCACCATCACCATACCACCACAACACCACCACACCACCACCACCACAAGAACCTCACCTATTTTCTCCCCCCACAGAGACACCACCACCACCACCACCACAGCACCACCGCCACCACCGCCGCCGCCCCCCGCGTACAAGGTCAACAGCTTGGTGTGCTGCTGTGTGCTGCCGCTGCGTCACTGTGTGCTCATCCCCCTCATGGGACAAGGACAAAGGGAACTCTTCAGGGTGAGACACAGGAAGAGATAGAGAGACTGTGAGATAGAGAGACTGAGAGATAGAGAGACACGGGGAGATAGGAGAGATAGAGACTGTGAGAGATAGAGAGACTGTGAGAGATAGAGAGACTGTGAGAGATAGAGAGACTGTGAGATAGAGAGACTGAGAGATAGAGAGACTGTGAGATAGAGAGACTGTGAGATAGAGAGACTGTGACATAGAGAGACTGTGAGATAGAGAGACTGTGACATAGAGAGACTGTGAGATAGAGAGACTGAGAGATATAGAGACTGTGAGATAGAGACTGTGAGATAGAGAGACTGAGAGATAGAGAGACTGTGACATAGAGAGACTGTGACATAGAGAGACTGAGAGATAGAGAGACAGATAAAGAGACTGTGAGATAGAGAGACTGTGAGATAGAGAGACTGAGAGATAGAGAGAATGTGACATAGAGAGACTGAGAGATAGAGAGACTGAGAGATAGAGAGTCTGTGTGAGATAGAGAGACTGAGAGATAGAGACTGAGAGATAGAGAGACTGAGAGATAGAGAGTGTGTGAGATAGAGAGACTGTGAGATTGAGAGATAGAGAGAATGTGACATAGAGAGACTGAGAGATAGAGAGACTGAGAGATAGAGAGTCTGTGTGAGATAGAGAGACTGAGAGATAGAGGACTGAGAGATAGAGAGACTGAGAGATAGAGAGTCTGTGTGAGATAGAGAGACTGAGAGATAGAGAGACTGAGAGATAGAGAGACTGAGAGATAGAGAGACTGAGAGATAGAGAGACTGAGAGATAGAGAGACTGAGAGATAGAGAGAGAGAGAGACTGAGAGATAGAGAGACTGTGAGATAGAGAGACTGAGAGATAGAGAGACTGAGATAGAGAGACAGAGATAGAGAGACTGTGAGATAGAGAGATAGAGAGACTGAGATAGAGAGACTGAGAGATAGAGAGACTGTGAGATAGAGACAGAGATAGAGAGACTGAGAGACTGAGAGATAGAGAGACTGAGAGATAGAGAGACTGAGAGATAGAGAGACTGTGAGATAGAGAGACTGTGAGATAGAGAGACTGAGAGACTGTGAGATAGAGAGACTGAGATAGAGAGACAGAGACTGAGAGATAGAGAGACTGAGAGATAGAGAGACTGTGAGATAGAGAGACTGAGAGATAGACAGATAGAGACTGAAAGACAGAGAGATAGAGAGATAGAGAGACACACGGGGAGATAGGAGAGATAGAGAGACTGAGAGATAGAGAGACTGCTATAACTACTACAACAACTAGTAATCTCTTCTACAGATAAAATGCGAATCGGAGGACCTACTTCTCTACAGCTGCTCTGATGACACTACCGGAGGAGGTGGAGGTGGTGGAGGAGGAGGAGGTGGAGGGGAGTGGGTGGCAGCCATAGGTGGAGCGGTGGAGCAAGCCATACGGAAGAGGAAAACATTACGTAAGGACTCCAGCTCGCGGAAACCCCTCCGTAAACCTGAACTCAAAAAATGTCCACGAAGGAGAATGATGGTGATGATGATGTAAGTGTGTGTGTGTGGGTGTGGGTGTGGGTGTGGGTGTGTGCCTGTGTGTGTATTTAGCTAGTTGTAACATGCAGGAAAAGCGCTGTGCTCGTACTGTCCCGTCTCCAAAGCTACTATTATCCAGCTTGCCTTTGAAGTCCTGAATACTTCTTGCATTAATCACTTTTGCATCAAGGTTGTTCCAGGCTTCTAGGCTTCTATACGGGAAGCTGTATTTTTTTATGTCCCTCTTGCATGTTGTCCTTTTCAATTTCTTCTCATGACCTCTTGTACTTCTAGCGTCCCACACAAACAGATCTTCTCTAGCCATGTTTTCCAGACCCATTGATGCCCTCGATTGACCTACATTGACATTGATGCTCTGTACACTGCTATAAAATCTCCCCTTTCTCTTCTTTTCTCAAGTGTTGGGAGTTTTAGTCTTGAAAGTCTTTCCTCATATGGTAAATCTCTCAGGCTTGGAGCCATTTTTGTGGCTGCTCTTTGTATTCTCTCAATCTTCCTTATATCCTTCTTTTTATGTGGTGACCCAATCACTGCCGCATATTCCAACCTTGGTCGCATCAGAGATGTTATCAATTTCTTGATCATCTCTTCATCTAGATATTTGAATGCCATTCTTATATTCCTCAGCAACTGGTATGTATCTCCTGTGATCTTGTTTATATGCTTCTCAGGTGACAAATTGTCCTTAATCCAGACTCCCAGATCTTTTTCGACCTTTGTTTTGATTATCCATTCATTTCCCATCGAATACTTTCCTCGCTGTCTCTTTTTGCTACTGCCCATTTCCATCACTTGACACTTTTTGGCATTAAACTCCATTTCCCATAGTTGACTCCATCTGAAAATCTTATCTAGATCCTTTTGTAAATCCTCACAGTCCTCTTTACTTTCTACTTTTCTTAGTAATTTAGCATCATCAGCGAATAAACTCGTATAACTGTTCACTCCTTCTGCCATATCATTTACATAGACCAAGAACATCACTGGGGCCAATACTGATCCTTGAGGAACTCCACTTATCACACTGCACCATTCTGACTTTTGATCTTTTATTACTGTTCTCATCTCTCTGTTGCTCAAAAAGTCTTCCATCCACTTCAGCAAACCACCCTTCAATCCTCCTACATGTTCTAGCTTCCAGAGCAGTCTCTTGTGAGGTACCTTGTCAAATGCCTTCTTTAGGTCCAAGTAAATGCAATCGACCCACCCCTCTCTTTCCTGTGTCACATCGATCACTCTCGAGTAAAAGCTCAATAGATTTGTTGTACATGACATTCCTCCTCTGAATCCAAACTGGCCACCTGCGAGTGTGTTTGTCTCTTCCAAATATTTCAACCATCTGTCCTTCACAATTTGTTCACACATTTTTACCACTACACTTGTTAATGATACTGGCCTGTAATTTAATGGTTCTTCTTTGTCACCTCCTTTGTGAATTGGCACAATATTTGCTCTTTTCCAATCAAGCGGGACTCTGCTCTCCTTGAGTGAACTCTCAATTACGCTGTGTAATTTTCCAGCTAGTTGGTTACTGCACTCTTTCATTATCCAGTTGGACACTCCATCTGGACCCGGGGCTTTTCTCACATCTTGACTTTCCATTAGCCTTTTTACTTCTATTACGTCTACTTTTATGTCTTCCATTATATTTTCTTTTGCTATTACATTTTTCGTTTTAAATTCACTTTCTCTTGTAAATAGTACAGTGTGTAAGCATTTATTCATCACCTCGGCCTGTTGTAATGCATCTTCACACACTATGCCTTCTACCTTCACCTTATCTATTCCTTCCTTGTTTTTCATTTTTCCATTTATATATCTATAGAAAAGTTTCGGTTCATTCTTACATGTTTCTGTTATATTCCTCGCATAGTTACTTTCTTCTCCTCTTCGGATTCTTACATATTCATTGCTAGTTGTTTTGTAGTTCTCCCAAAGGTTGCTGCCACATTTTTTCCTCCAACTATTCCAGGTTTTTTCTCTTTCTAGTCTTGCTAATTCACATTTTCTGTTAAAGCATTCATTTTTTTTCTTTTCTCTGATAACTATCCTTGGAACATAACTATTTATTCCTTCGGTGTAAATTCGGATGAACTCTCTGGGTACTCGTTGCTGCATGGAAATTACTGCAGTCTGTCTCTCCGAAGAATGTTCTTAATCCGTCAAAGTCTGCTTTTCCATAATTGTATCTTACTTTCTTGTGTTCTTCTTTTCTCCCCTATTTTTTGCTATCATTTATTTCACATTTAATAAGTACATGGTCGCTCTTTCCAAGTGGGCACTGATAATTCACTTTACTAATTACTTCCTGTTCTTTCGTCAATAGCAGGTCTAGTCTTGATGGTTCTTCACTACCTCTGAATCTTGTGTTCTCTTTAATCCACTGAGTCATGATGTTATTTATTACCAAATGCAACAATGTACCACCCCATGAGTCTTCTCCTCCTTCAGTATACCAGTCTTCCCAGCAAACTTCTTGGCAGTTAAAATCTCCCATCAAAATTATGTTCTCACTATTTTCCATCGTATTCTTTAAACATTTGCTTGTGTCTCTTATCATGTCTCCATACTCCGTGTGTTGTGTGTGTGGGTGTGTGTTGGGTGTTTGGGTGGGTGTGTGTGTGTGTGTTTGGGTGGGTGGGTGTTTGGGTGGGTGGGTGTTTGGGTGGGTGGGTGGGTGGGTGTTTGGGTGGGTGGGTGGTGTGGGTGTTGGGTGGGTGGGTGGGTGTTTGGGTGGGTGGGTGTGTGGGTGGGTGGGTGTTTGGGTGGGTGGGTGGGTGGTGTTTGGTGGGTGGGTGGGTGGTGTTGGTGGGTGGTGGGTGGTGTTTGGTGGTGGGTGGTGGGTGTTTGGGGGGGGGTGGGTGGGTGTTGGGTGGGTGGGTGGGTGGGTGTTGGTGGTGGGTGGGTGGGTGTGGGGTGGGTGGGTGTTTGGGTGGTGGGTGTTTGGTGGGTGGGTGGGTGGTGTTTGGGTGGGTGGGTGTGTGGGTTGGTGGTGGGTGGGGTTGGGTGGGTGGGTGTTTGGGTGGTGGGTGTGTGTTGTGTGGGATTGGTTGTGTGTGTTGTGGGTGGGTGTTTGGGTGGGTGTGTGTGTGTGGGTGGTGTGTGGGCTGTTGTGTGTTGGGTGGGTGTTGGGTCCCGGGTGTTTGGGTGTGTCGTGGGTGTGTGTGTCGTGTGGTGTATTTGATATGTGTCATTATATCTGTGATTTTCTTTGTTACAGAATATCAACAAAGCTGCCACCACCACCACCACCACTACTACTACTACCCCTGCCCCTAACACCACCCCTAACAAGGCCCCTAGATCCCCCTGCCCGTCCCTAGTAACCCATATACTACACAAAGTATCGCCTAACTGCACCTGGCTATCCCCTAACAAACCCAAAACTGCTACTACTTCTAAACGCAAAACAACTACTACTACTACTACTACTACTACTACTGCTACAAATACTTTTCTAAATCCACTTAGAAATACCATATCATCTCCTTCCTCCTTCTTTGCTCCTCCTCCTCCTCCTCCTCCTCCTCCTCCTCCTCCTCCTCCTCCTCCAATAAAAGGCCTCTCTCTATTCCTACTAATTTTTATGCCTCCTCCTCCTTCTCCTCCTCCTTCTCCTCCTCCTCCTCCTCTTCCTCCAATAAAAAACCTCTTTCTATCGCACCGACCTCTTATAACTCCTCCTCCTCCTCCACCTCCTCCCCCTCCTCCTCCTCCTCCTCCTCCACCTCTCACCCCCCTTCAGGACATTTAAAAGGCCCTCCGATGCCCCCCCTAGACAGGTCGGGGCCAAAAGGGCACGCCGCCCCCACTTATCTCCCCTTAAGTGCCCCCAAACCTAAGGGTAAGTGGTATACAAATGGACATCTAAGTGGTTATGTGGATTTATGAGTATATAAGTGGTCTTTTGGGCATTTAGTAAATTTAAGTGGTAAATAAGTTTGTTTCTGCCTATGTAAGTGAATTTTGAAGTGATTTTTAAGTGGATGTATGGGTTTTTAAGTAATTTTTTGGTTAGGTAAGTGAATTTAAGTGGTTTTAAGTGAATATATGAGGCTGTGTGTGAATTTCTAAGTTATTTAAGTGGATGTATGGTTTTATTTAGTAATTCTTAGGTATTAAGTAAATTTAAGTGGTAAATAAATGCGTTTCTGACTATATAAGTGAATTTTAAGTGGTAATTAAGTGTTTCTGGCTATATAAGTGAATTTAAGTGGTAAATAAATGCGTTTCTGACTATATAAGTGAATTTTAAGTGGTAATTAAGTGTTTCTGGCTATCAGGGAAAAAAGTATATATGAATTATTTTTGATGATAGATATAAACAAAAATTATATTGATACTTTCTATATAAATAAGACTATATTATAATTAGGAAGCTATAAGAAAAGAAACCTCATACCCACCCCAATCATGACCCACCCCCCACAACACAGCATGACACCCCCCACACACACCCATCCACCCCCACCCCACCACCCACACACACACCACCACCACCCACACCACACACACCCCCCCCCCACATCACCCCCCCCCACACACACACATCCATTCACCCCACACACTCCCCCCCCCCACCCACACACACCACACACATCCCCCCCACACACACTCCCCACACCCACACACACATCCCCACCCCCCACCACACACATTAATACATTCCATTGCTTAAGTGGGTATTATGCTATAGCAATAATACATACAATATTATTTTATATATATAGAAAAATGGCTGCTAAAAAAACAATAGTAATAGTTGTAATTATAAATGTGCTATTATTATTATTATTATTATTATTATTATTATTATTGTCAAGAACTAACCTGATCTAATTAATTAAGATAAAGGTGTGTGTGTGTGTGTGTGCGTGGTTTTAATATTATCTAGAATCTCAACTAGAATCTCAATGCCGTAATATAAGAATAAAACACACCACACACACACACACACACACACACACACACACACACACACACACACACACACACACACACACACACACACACACACACACTAAATTCATCATCATCATCATCATTGCCTCACACAATCAATTCAAATGTCTATATAATGTCGTATCACATTCTTGCCGTAACAGTTAGAGTTGTATGAAGGGAAAGGACTTACGGTAATGTTCAAATAATGTCGTAATTTTTTCCTATTCCGAGATTCGTAAATAAGAATCCGACGTAAGGAATTTTTTGGTTATGTAAGTGAATTTGAAGTGGTTTTTAAAGTGACATATTGAGGATAGTGTGAATTTCGAAGTGGTTTTCCGAGAAGTTTCTTATCCACTAATTTCAGACCTTTTGACCCATTTCACCTTAACTTCGACCATTTTAGCCCATTTCAGACCTTATCCACTATTTCAGACCCATTTTAGACCCATTTTAGCCCTTATCCACTTTCAGACCCTTTTCAGACTTATCCACAAATTTTTCAGACCCATTTTAGACCCATTTCAGACCTTATCCACTAATTTCAGACCATTTCAAGACTTATCCACTAATTTCAGACCCATTTAACCCATTCAAAACTTATTCCACTAATTTCAGACCCATTTCAGACCTTATCCACTAATTTTAAAGACCATCCACCAATTTCAACCCTTTTCAGACCTTATCCACTAATTTCGGGACCCATTTCAGACCTTATCCACAAATCAGACCATTTAGACCTTATCCACTAATTTAAAGACCCATTTCAGACCTTATCACTAATTTCAGACCCTTTTTAGACCTTATCCACTAATTTCAGACCCATTTAGACCTTATCCACTAATTTAGACCCATTTCAGACCTATCCACTAATTTAGACCCATTTCAGCCTTATCCCCCTAATTTCAGACCCATTTCAGACCTTAACCACTAATTTTAAAACCCTTTTCCCAGACCTTATCCACTAATTTCGACCCTTTTCAGCCTTATCCACTAATTTCAGACCCATTTCAGACCTTAAAACACTAATTTCAGACCCATTTCAGACCTTATCCACTAATTTCAGACCCATTTCAGCCCTTTAAAACACTAATTTCAGACCCATTTCAGAACCTTATCCACTAATTTCCGACCCATTTCAGCCCCTTATCCACTAATTTCAGACCCATTTTCAGACCTTATCCACTAATTTCGACCCATTTCAGAATTATCACTAATTTCCGACCATTTCAGACCTTAAACACAATTCAGACCTTTATCCACTAATTTCCCAGACCATTTCAGACCTTATCACAAATTTTCCCGACCCATTCAGACCTTATCACTAATTCAGACCATTTCAGACTTATCACAAATTTTCGACCCATTTCAGACCTTATCCACAAATTTTCCCGACCCATTTCAGACCTTATCCACTAATTTCAGACCATTTCAGCCCCTTATCCACAATTTCCGACCCATTTCAGACCTTATCCACTAATTCAGACCCATTTCAGACCTTATCCACTAATTTCAGACCCATTTCAGACCTTATCCACTAATTCCGACCCATTTCAGACCTTATCCACTAATTCCGCCCCAAATTTCAGACCTTATCCACTAATTTCGACCCATTTTCAGACCTTATCCACAATTTCCGACCCTTTTCAGACCTTATCCACTAATTTCAGACCATTTCAGACCTTATCCACAAATTTTCAGACCCATTTCAGACCTTATCCACTAATTTTCCGACCCATTTCAGACCTTATCCACTAATTTCCGACCCTTTTTCAGACTTAAAACCACAAAATTTCAGACCCATTTCAGACCTTATCCACTAATTTCAGACCCATTTCAGACCTTATCCACAAATTCAGACCCATTTCAGACCTTAAACACTAATTTCAGACCATTTCAGACCTTATCCACAAACTTTCAGACCCATTTAGACCTTATCCACTAATTTCAGAACCATTTTCAGACCTTATCCACTAATTTCAGACCCTTTTTAGACCTTATCCACTAATTTCGAAACCCAATTCAGAAATTTATAAAAAATTTTTTTTTAAAAGAAAGAAAAAAGAAGAAAAAAAACAACCCATTCAGACCTTATCCACTAATTTCAGACCCATTTCAGCCCTTATCCACTAATTTCCGACCCATTTCAGACCTTATTCCACTAATTTCCGACCCATTTCAGCCCTTAACACTAATTTCAGACCCATTTCAAAACGTATCCACTAATTCAGACCCATTTCAGACCTTACCCACAAATTTTCAGACCCATTTCAGACCTTATCCACTAATTTCAGACCCATTTCAGACCTTATCCACTAATTTCCGACCCATTTCAGACCTTATCCACTAATTTCAGACCCATTTCAGACCTTAAACACTAATTTCAGACCCATTTCAGACCTTATCCACTAATTTCAGACCCATTTCAGACCTTATCCACTAATTTCAGACCCATTTCAGACCTTAAACACTAATTTCAGACCCATTTCAGACCTTATCCACTAATTTCCGACCCATTTCAGACTTAACCACTAATTTCGGGGACCCATTTCAGACCTTATCCACTAATTTCAGACCCATTTCAGACCTTATCCACTAATTTCAGACCCATTTCAGACCTTATCCACTAATTTCAGACCCATTTCAGACCTTATCCACTAATTTCAGACCCATTTCAGACCTTATCCACTAATTTCAGACCCATTTCAGACCTTATCCACTAATTTCAGACCCATTTCAGACCTTATCCACTAATTTCAGACCCATTTCAGACCTTATCCACTAATTTCAGACCCATTTCAGACCTTATCCACTAATTTCAAAACCCATTTCAGACCTTATCCACAAATTTTCAGACCCTTTCAGACCTTATCCACTAATTTTCAGACCCATTTCAGACCTTATCCACTAATTTCAGACCCATTCGGGACCTACCCACTAATTCAGACCCATTTCAGACCTTATCCACTAATTTCAGACCCATTTCAGAGACTTCAATATTTCCAAACCCTTTTCCAAAACCAACTCACTTATATATCAATTAACAAAAAAAAATAATAAAAAATAAAAAAAATAATTAATATATACACTAAAGTTTTAGTTTATTTGAGTGACAGACAATAATGTGTTTTATAAGCAGCTTAGTTTTATTTAGAAAGTTTGTTAATGTGTTCGTGTGAGATTATTGTTTTGGGATATTTTTATGAATGAATAATATGGAAGAAAATAACAAGACATAAGACCATTTCAGACCTTATCCACTAATTTCAGACCTTATCTACTAATTTCAGACCCATTTCAAACCTTATCCACTAATTTCAGACCTTATCCACTAATTTTAGAACCATTTCAGACCTTATCCACTAATTTCAGACCCATTTCAGACCTTATCCACTAATTTAGACCCATTTCAGACCTTATCCACTAATTTTAGACCCATTTCAGACCTTATCCACTAATTGTAGACCCATTTCAGACCTTATCCACTAATTTCAGACCTTATCCACTAATTTTAGACCCATTTCAGACCTTATCCAATAATTTTAGACCCATTTCAGACCTTATCCTCTAATTTTAGACCCATTTCAGACCTTATCCACTAATTTTAGACCCATTTCAGACCTTATCCACTAATTTCAGACCCATTTCAGACCTTATCCACTAATTTTAGACCCATTTCAGGCCTTATCCACTAATTTCAGACCCATTTCAGATCTTATCCACTAATTTCAGACCCATTTCAGACCTTATCCACTAATTTCAGACCCATTTCTGGCATTATCCACTAATTTCAGGCCTTATCCACTAATTTCAGACCCATTTAAGATCTTATCCACTAATTTCAGACCTTATCCACTAATTTCAGACCCTATCCACTAATTTCAGACCCATTTCAGGCCTATCCACTAATTTAGAAAAAATTTCAGACCTATACTAATTCAACCCTAAACCACTAACTTCAGACCCATTTCAGACCTTATCCACTAATTTCAGACCCATTGCAGACCCATTTTAGCAAGATAAAATACAATAAGATAATAAGATACATAAACTAGACACTGTTTTAATAATGATGTAGTTTCTTCATTTCCATCATCATCATCATCATCATTTTGTTCTTTTTCTTCAATTTTTTTCTCGTCATCATTCATTCTTTTCATCATCAACATTATAGTTTTTTTCTTAATTATCTCCATCATTATATTTTTTTTCTTAATTATCATCATTATAATTTTCTTAATTATCCATCATTAAATTTTTTTTCTTAATTATCTCCATTATAATTTTTTTCTTAATTATCTCCATCATTATAATTTTTTTCTTAATTATCTCCATTATAATTTTTTTCTTAATTATCTCCACCATTATAATTTTTTTCTTAATTATCTCCATTATAATTTTTTCTTAATTATCTCCATTATAATTTTTTTTAATTATCTCTATCATTATTATTTTTTCTTAATTATCTCCATCATTATAATTTTTTTCTTAATTATCTCCATTAAATTTTTTCTTAATCATCATCATCATCATCATCCATCATCATCATCGTTTTCTATTTTTATTTCTTTTTTTCCTTTTTTCATTTCTTCCTTATCATTTTTTATTATTTTTTTTATTTTATTTTAATTTCTGGTTCATATTCTTTTGTTCTTTTGCTCTTTTTGTTCTTCATTTCTGCTATTCTTGTTCATGTTCTTTTGTTCTTTTGTTCTTTTGTTCTTTTACTCGTCATTTCTGCTATTCTTGTTCATGTTCTTTTGTTCTTTTGTTCTTTTGTTCTTTTACTCGTCATTTCTGCTATTCTTGTTCACGTTCTTTTGTTCTTGTGTTCTTGTGTTCTCGCCCATCAGTCAGCCAAAGATCAAAACGAGCTTCCAATGAAAAATGAAAATATGAAAAATCTCATAAAAATACTATAAGGTTTTATCGCTGTGGAGTTTTAAATAAATAATAATGTCATTTCTTAGGCCTAAATAAACCTATAATGTGTTAAATATTGCTTCATTCTCCTAACTCATTTAACAATATTTAACCCTTGAGGCCCAGAACGTAATTTCCATTGTAATTTGGGTACCATCAGACAATTTGTAGTGACTATAAGCAATATTTAATAGCTATGACCTGTTTAGTATCCTTGTCCACTACTAAGTATTAACGCCACCACACGTCTGTAAATAACAAAGAAACGGCGACTTCACTGTTATCTACGGTAGTTAATTTGGTATATTCAGTGACTTTTCGTAATTTTATGGCTAACAACAAACATTTTTTATTATAGTAAATAAAATATCGGCGTGAAGGGGTTATGTTGCCATTAGAAGTCGTTTTTGGCTCATATATTGGTTATTTAGTGAAGTTTATTAATGTACAGCTTGTTTTAAACGTTCAGTGGATGTTATTAAGGTGTAGATAAGATAAGATAAGATTTTCATCCTATCTAGACACTTTGCAAGTACCAACTACAAGGTTATTGACTATACAAACTCCGCCCGTCGCATGACTAGGCGGACTCGAACCGCTGACCGAATGCACAGGGACGCTGCACATTGCGAATTCACGTCTCTACCAACCTTGCCACCCTGACGGGCTATTAAGGTGTAGAAAGAAAGAAACTATTATATTATCATAGATTATGTGTAGTATAGAAAGGTATTGTGATTTATTTCTTTTAAATTATGCTTTTTCCAGTAGGGTAATATATGGTGATCGCGTGTCCAGTGCATGAGCAAGGCACAATCAAGGCTTAATCTGAACACTACAAAAGATAGACTATTATTATTATGTTCATATGGTCCAGATTCCTATTACATGCAATCAATATTCATCTCTATTGCTTTATAAGGTATATTTGGTTTATTTATGTGTTTGAAAGTTTGCGGGGTTACATACGGTGGTTTAAAGATGGCCGCCGCGCTGTGGACCAATCAGGAGGCGGGGATGGAGTCACGTGTACTTGTGTGGACCAATCAGGAGGCGGGGATGGAGTGACGTCACTATCACTCAGCCAATCAGGAGCGTCGTAGCAACTGAGGTAAACACGAGGGAGAGAAGCATGTGTGAGCGTTTATGGCGTGCTATTGTGGCGTTTTTAAAGTGTTAATGGCGCGTTTGTGGTGTTTCTATAGTGTGGCGGTGTTTGGTGGTTACTGTGGCACGTTATGGCGCCACAAAACACGCCACAACAGAGACAACAGACGCACGCACGCACCAAGGTAAGTGTTGATATCCTGTTCAAAGTGACGATTATCCTAGAAATTAATCATAGATGCTATTACTAACCTCCTCATAGGTTATTATAGGGTTAGAAATATAGATACTAGGCTATAACAATTACATATAACCTATTTGTCCTTCATTATCGATAGAGTTAATGTGTATAGTTGTTATAGTTACGCTAAAAAAAAAAAAAAAGAGCCCAGTTCTCCTTAATAATATAGTGTGCTTATTAAATTTAGTAGTATTTTTATGTTTTTTTTCCGTATTTTTTTAATCTTTTTATTTAATTACTCGTGTATATTTTATTGTCCTTTTTTCATTGTGTTTTATAAATATGGAGAGATTTTATGATTTACTAAAGAGAGAGAGAGGAGATAAGAGAGAGAGAGAGAGAGAGAGAGAGAGGAGATAAGAGAAAGAGGAGATAAGAGAAAGAGAGAGAGAGATAAGAGAAAGAGAGAGAGGAGATAAGAGAAAGAGAGAGAGGAGAGAGAGAGAGGAGATAAGAGAAAGAGAGAGAGAGGAGATAAGAGAAAGAGAGGAGATAAGAGAAGAGGAGATAAGAGAGAGAGGAGATAAGAGAAAGAGAGAGATAAGAGAGAGAGGAGAGAGAGAGGAGATAAGAAAGAGAGGAGAGGAAGAGAGAGAGAGAGATAAGAGAAAGAGAGAGAAGAGAGAGATAAGAGGAGNAAACCCTTTTAAAAAAAATTATAAAAAATAATAATTTTAAAAAAAAAAAAAAAAAAAAAAAAAAAAAAAAAAAAAAAAAAAAAAAAAAAAAAAAAAAAAAAAAAAAAAAAAAAAAAAAAAAAAAAAAAAAAAAAAATTTTTTTTTTTTTTTTTTTTTTTTTTTTTTTTTTTTTTTTTTATAAAGTTTTTTAAATTGTATATTATTATTTTAAAGGGTTAAAAATAGGTTATTAGATTTTTAAATTAAGTATTAGGTTAGTTATTTTAAGGTGTTAATAGGTTAGTGTTTTTATTTTAGGGGTTAACCCTTTTTAAACCCTCAAAATTTTAACTAAACCCCAACCTAAATTTTATACCCAAATCTTACCACCTTAACTTATTAAAAAAAGAGGTTTTTAGAGGAGAATAAATGGTGAATAAGAATGAAAAAAGGAAATAATGGATATTATATTTTTAAAAATTTAAAAAAGTGCAGGAATTTTTACATAAATGAATAAAATCATTTACCAACATATCGAGAAGAAGGAAGGCAAGGAGACCGAGGGAGAAATAGAAATAGAATTTAAATAAGAGAAAAAAATAGAAATAAAAATTTAAAAAATTAAAATAATAAAAAATAAAAAATGAAAAATAAATATAAAAATAAAATAAAAAAAATAAAACAAAAGTATAAATGATAGAGAAGGAAGAAGGAAAAAAAAAGAGGAATGTCATTAATAGTAAAGCGATTATGATAGTGGAGAGAGAGAGGAGAGAGAGAAGGGGAGGAGAGAGGAGAGAGAAGAGAGAGAGAGGGGGAGAGAGAGAGCGAGAGGGGAGGGGAGAGAGAGAGGAGAGAGAGAGAGGATATAGATTGATAGCTTTTTTTTCCCTTATAAATATTTTTATTATCATTATCACTACTACTACTACTATCACTACTACTACTACTCACTTACTACTAAATACTTACTTTAAATACTACTACTACCATACTACTACTACCTACTACTACTACTACTACTATACTACTATACCCTACTACTACTACTACTCCAACTACACAACCCCCCACACACTATAATACTACACACACCAACAAACACACCACCACCAAACACAACACCCACCACTACCACCAACCACCACACCACCACTAATACTAACCACAAAACCCCCACCCCACCACAACCAAACCACCCCCACCAACCCAACCACCACCCACTACCAAACCCCACCACACCACCCCCACCCCAAAAACCACCACCCCAACCCACCACCCCACACCACTACCACCACCACCACACCACCACCACCAACCACAACCACGACTACAAACCACCACCACCACAAACCCCCACTAACACTACAACAACCCCCACCACCACTACCAACCAAAAAACCACCACCAAACCACAAACCACGACTACAACCACCCCCAAACACCCACCCCCCTACTACAACCACCACCACCACCACACACCCCAACCACCACCCCCAACCCCCCAACCACAAACCCCACTACAACCACCACCCCCAACCAAACACACAAACCACACCAACCACTACTAAAACCCACAACCACCACCACCCCCAACCACAACAACCACAACCACCAACCACAACCACTCCCACCACCACCACAACCCCCTACAACACAACCACACCACACCACCCCCACCAACCACAACCCAACCATCCCAACCACCCCCAACCACCAACCCCCACAACCACAACCACCACCACTACTACCACTACTACTACCACCACACTTACCCAAATACAGCACCCTTTCCTTCTTGGTCGAAACGTCGTATTTCCGGAGAGCCTTGTCGAACACATCAACGAATAAGAGGGAGCCTTCTTCTTCGAGCCAGTGCGGACCTTCCCCGAGCTTGAGGAGAGGGATGGGGAGGCTCTCTACTACCTCGGCCATGGCTGGGGGAGAGAGAGAGAGGGTTAAGAGAGAGAGAGAGAGAGAGGTTTAGAGAGAGGGAGGGGTTAGAGACTAGGCTGATCCCCCGTTTTGCATTAATTAGATCTCATATAATCAAGCCCTTCACGCCCAAATCTTTCCTTGGCTATATAAAATGGTCTGTTGTTAGCCATAAAATAACGAAAAGTCACTGAATATACCACATTAGTTAGTGGACAAGGATACTAAACAGGTCATAGCTATAAAACATTGCTTATAGTCACTACAAATCGTCTTATGGTACCCAAATTACAATGGAAATTACGTTCTGGGTAAACACAGGCATCATTTTAACCAGGAGAAGGGAATACTACGCTTCTTCTTAATGTCAGTTGTATTTTATCATAGTTAACATATTATCAGGTAAACACAGGCATCATTTTAACCAGGAGAAGGGAATACTACGCTTCTTCTTAATGTCAGTTGTATTTTATCATAGTTAACATATTATCAGGTAAACACAGGCATCATTTTAACCAGGAGAAGGGAATACTACGCTTCTTCTTAATGTCAGCTGTATTTTATCATAGTTAACCCTATTATCAGGTAAACACAGGCATCATTTTAACCAGGAGAAGGGAATACTACAGTTCTTCTTAATGTCAGCTGTATTTTATCATAGTTAACCCTATTATCAGGTAAACACAGGCATCATTTTAACCAGGAGAAGGGAATACTACGCTTCTTCTTAATGTCAGCTGTATTTTATCATAGTTAACCCTAGTATCAGGTAAACACAGGCATCATTTTAACCAGGAGACCTTAAGATAGAATGGAATTTTCGCCTTGTTAAAAAAAATAGACTATACTACTACTATAACTATACTACTACAAACTCTATTACTACTACTATTACTACACTATACAAAAACAGCTACTATTCCAACTCCTTTCATCCTCCTTTTAAAACGAGCCCCAACCAACACCCCAACCACCACCCATACTACTCTACTACTACTACCTACTATACTACTATACACAACAAAAACAACAATATACTACACAACCCTTTTATTCCCTCCCTTAAAAACGAGACCCAAACACACACATCCAACCCCACTACCACACTACACTCATACTATATACTTACACTAAAATTACTACTACTATACTACATCAGCTATATACCAACTTTTCATCCTCCTCTTCAAAACGAAAAACCCAACCGCCCACAATCCAAACCACCATACCCTACTACTACTACTCTCTACACTCACACATTTATCTACTTACGTTTGACACTTGGAGCTCCGTGGCCACTGTGATGCCCCCATAGAAGGGGGTATGAGGCATAGCTAGGATCAGATCAGTGGGGGTATTACCGTTTGTAGAGAATACCCCAGCCCGGACGGGGGGGGGGGGGGGCAGGTTCTACGGGAGGGGTACGCGCCCCCCCTTTTGCTACTCACTGCCCCATTTTTAAAGTTGGCGTCGTTCCTTCGTTAAAACCTTTTTAAAAGTTTGAGTGCCTTGTATGGAGTGCAGAAGAGGGGTTTTTACGGTTCATGCCCCCGTCGGGTTTTGGGCCGGGGGGGGGTGCGCCGTGTGTGTCCCCCGGGTGCTTGATGGATAGGAAAAGGGGGCCTGACATTTCAAAGGTGAAAATCTCTTCTCTCTCTCTCTCTCTCTCCTCTCTCTTCTCTCTCTCTCCCCCTCTCTCTCCTCTCCCTTCTTTCTTTGGGATATGTAGACGAAAAGGGACAACAAAAACCCACACACACACACAAGATAGCCTGCACGTTGAAGCATAGCAAATGGTAAATACTGGTTTTATAGCGTGTGGCCTGCCATTCTGCGGGAGCCCGGGTTTGAATCCTCACTGCCCCGGGGATTTTTTCCCTGACAAATTCTGGGGGTTAAAACCCCCTTGAGAAGAGGAGGGGGGTGTGGTGGTGAGGTCCCCCGATTGAAAGATCGGTAATAATGAGCTTCGCTGGACAAGACCGGGGGGAAAACAAAACACACACACACACACACACACCACACACAAAAAACACAGCACACAACACACACCCACCACCACCACACACACACAACAACACACGAAGTAAAACCTGGGGCGACAGATTTAGGTTAACTTTCCCCCGACAGTTATTTCCCCCCACCGACTTCCCCCGAGAGAGAGAGAGAGAGAGAGGGGAGAGAGAGAGGGAGAGAGAGAGAGAGGGGGGGGGGAGAGTGTAGTAGTACTTCACGCAAGATCTTTCTTGGGTATAAAAGGTCTGTTGCAGTATATATAGTAGTGTAGTTTGTAGTAGTATAGTAGTAGTAGTAGTAGTAGTGTTCACGCCCAGATCTTTCCTTGGGTATATAAAATCATGTGTTGTAGTAGAAGTAGTTAGTAGTAGTAGTAGTATAAGTAGTAGTAGTAGTAGTAGTAGTAGTAGTAGTAGTTACAACGCTCAGATCTTTCCTTGGCTATATAAAATCATTCTGTAGTAGTAGTAGTAGTAGTAGTAGTATAGTGTAGTTTAGTTCACGCCCAGATCTTTCCTTGGCTATATAAAATCATCTGTTGTAGTAGTATAGTAGTAGTAGTAGTAGTAGTAATAGAATAGTAGTAAGTAGAAAGTAGATTAACATAAAGGTCGACAGGACAACTTTTTTTTTCTGTTTGCAATAAAAAAAACTAAATATTCGTTAATTGATTTAGTAATTAGATAGCTTTAAAATAAGGCAAGAGGAAAAAGAGCGAAAA
>JACEEZ010019178.1:417500-452500 GCA_016584305.1 Chionoecetes opilio
GTGTGTGTGTGTTAGGAAGGGTGTGTGTGTGTGTGTGTGTTAGGAAGGGTGTGTGTGTGTGTGTGTGTGTTAGGAAGGGAGTGTGTGTGTGTGTGTTAGGAAGGGAGTGTGTGTGTGTGTGTTAGGTGTGTGTGTGTGTGTGTGTGTGTTAGGAAGGGAGTGTGTGTGTGGTGTTAGGGTGTGTGTGTGTGTGTGTTAGGAAGGGTGTGTGTGTGTGTGTTAGGAAGGGTGTGTGTGTGTGTGTTAGGAAGGGTGTGTGTGTGTGTGTTAGGAAGGGGGTGTATGTGTTAAGAAGGGTGTGTGTGTTTACTTAGTTTACTTAGTAGAATTTTGCCTCTGAGGGCGCAGCTAAGGATGGCCTCCGCTGTGGCCAGGCAGCTAAGGATGGCCTCCGCTGTGGCCAGGCAGCTAAGGATGGCCTCCGCTGTGGCCAGGCAGCTCCGCTTCTCTGGTGGTGTGGTGGCACGCCAAAGAGTTGCTTCCGGTGCTGGGGTAGCCTGGTGTTGGGGGCTCGTCAGGCACTGATGCCAACCATTTGTCCAGCTGATGCTTGAAGGAGTCAGTGGATACTCCAGTCAGCTCCCTGATGGCCTTTGGCACAGCATGGAACAAACGAGCCCCATTTCTTGTCAATGAGTTATGTACTACTGTGCTTTCTAAAATGTGTACTATAAATATATATGTACGTATAAAATATGTACTACTCTAAATGCTTTCAACAGCAGTGGCACCCATGAACCCAGTCTGGGCCTGGCCCAGGACCGGGGTACACTAGTGGAGAAACTCCTAGTGGGCAATATACAAGGTCTTTACCCGAAGACAAACCAAAGCAAGCTCCCATTCCTTAGCGAACTAGCCCGGGAAGAAGACTTCATGTTTATTGCCCTCACCGAAACTCACCTATTCTGAAGGAGTCAAAGAGGCAGAAATCTGTATTCCAAACTACACCTCATTCCGGACAGATAGGAAATACAGAACCCATGGAGGCACAATAATATTCCTGAGGGACCACATTGCTCTAAATGCAAAAACACTCTTGTCGTACTCAGACGGCCAAGTAGAACTCCAGGCGATCTACATACAGGCACGCAACATGGTGCTCATAAACTGCTACCGCCCTCCGAGCTGCTGCCCTAAGAATTTCAGCAGTGCCATGGAGGCCCTACGTCACCTGCGGGACTCCTTATCAATCCCCACACCTGATATCATCCTCACTGGGGATTTCAACTTTCCTTTCTTAAAATGGCCCGAAGGAATTTTAACTGGGAGCACGCTGGCTGATAAGTGTCAAGCTGAATCACTCCTAGAAATAGCAAACTCCACATTCCTTATTCAAGTAATAACTGAACCAACCAGGGGCAAAAACATTCTCGACCTGCTCTTCACTAACAACTGTGATGCAGTTAATAACATCTCTGCTGAAAAAACTATTTTTTCTGACCACAATCTCCTCAGGATACACACAAACTACCAAAAATCAACACTACCTCCTGAAGTGACCAGTCCAGCAGAGAAGAATCCATTCTCCAGTCTCAATTTTTTTAGCAGCCAAGTCAACTGGGAGCTCATAAATGCACAGCTTAGGGGCACTGACTGGGAGGCCGTGCTTCATGACGGTGACCCCGAGGATATGCTGAACAGCCTACTCACCACCATCTTAAGGGCGTGTGAAGGCAATGTCCCATTGAAGAAACGGCAAGCTTCCAGAAAAAGGAACGGAAAATACTTTGTTTCTTTGTTTTGACATTGGATCCCAAAGGAACGGAAAATACTGATGAAGAGACGGGCAAAATTAACTCGGCGCATACTTAAAACATCAAATGACAAACAGAAGAGCTCGCTTCAAGCCAAAGTCTCTGCTGTTGAGAATAAAATCAAAGAATCTCATGAAAAGCAGCGAGCCTGGGAAGAAATCAGGCTGTGGAAAACATAAAGGTCAACCCTAAGTTCTCTTCAAGTACTGCAAAAAGTTTTCCAAACACACAAGTTAGAGTTGGGGCCACTACAAGCAGAAAATGGGGAAATGTCAAAAAATCCCCAAGAAACATGCCATATCTTTTCCCAGCAATATACGAAAGTGTTTCTCGAAGCCTAAAACTACGAAGATTGTGCGTGACCCCAGCAAGTTCTTTGAGGATCACAGCCAACACCACCACAACCTCTCCAACATCACTTTCACCACAGCTGACCTACAGAAAGCCATCAGCGAACTGAAGATGAACTCTGCTGCCGGACCTGACGGTGTGCCGTCCATCCTTCTGCTGAAATGCAAAGAGGCACTGGCAACCCCCCTCTATAAGATCTGGCGCTGCTCTCTGGACACCGGCATCATCCCAACCATGTTAAAGGAGGCAGTGATCTCTCCAATACACAAAGGGGGAGACAGAAGCCAAGCAAAAAATTACAGACCTGTGGCCCTCACCTCCCACATGGTAAAAATATTTGAGAAAGTAATTAGGGATGCAATCATCTCCTACTTGGAAGACAATGACCTCATGAGCAGTTCCCAGCATGGCTTTCGCAAAGGAAGGTCGTGTCTCTCCAACCTGCTGGCCCACTATGAGTGGCTGCTCCAAGGACTTGCTGAAGGAGAAAATGTGGACGTCGTGTACCTGGATTTTGCCAAGGCCTTCGACCGAGTTGATCACGGCATCCTCCTCCACAAGATGAAGGCCATGGGAATAACAGGGAAGCTGGGTGTGTGGTTGCACAGCTTCCTTACACACAGGAGACAGGCAGTCGCTGTTGATGGCTACAATCGCAGCAAGAAGAAGTCGCCAGTGGTGTCCCCCAGGGCTCAGTCCCTCGGCCCTGTCTCTTCCTGGTCCTGATGGCTGACAATCGAGGAAGTGGTCAACGGCTCCCTTTCTGTCATCCTTTGCCGATGATACCACCATCAGACCACAGGATTAGTGAGGAAAGCGACGCTTTACAACTGCAGGCAAACATACAGGAGATTTTCAATGGGCCGAAAGTAATAATATGAAATTTTAATGAGGAAAAATTTGAATTACTGAGACTAGGACCTAATACTGGTTAAAAGACTCCACCAACATATATACAGGGGGACAGCAAGAAATCTCAGCAAGTCATGTCGTCAAGTGTCTCGGCGTGCACATGAAGACGACGCACACCTTCCAGCAGCACATCAAGGAAACAGCCAGCAAAGCCAGGCGGATGGTCGGCTGGGTCCACCGAACCTTCAAGTCAAGGGAACAAGAAGTCATGCTGACACTATGGAAAAGCCCTTGTACACGCCAGTACTCGATTACTGCAGCCAGCTCTGGTCACACCACAAAAAAGGGTGACATACAGGAGCTTGAGTCAGTACAGAGGGCCTTCACCAGGACAATAAAAGGCATGAAAGGCCTAAACTACTGGCAGCGACTGCAAAAGCTGGGGCTATACTCCCAACAGAGAAGGAGAGAGAGATACGGGACCTATATTGTGTGGAAGATATTGAGAAGCAAGTGCCTGATCCCACCCCCAATCTACTGAAGGCAAAGACAAGTGAGCGCCAACCGGTCGCTCATGGACGAAAGAAAGGGCTCTCTCTTCTACAACCCCAGGGAGAATCAAGAGTCTCCTTGCCTCCAGTCTTTCACACAGTGGCCCTAGACTCTTTAACGTACTCCCTAAATATGTCAGAGACACCACAGGCTGCTCAGTCACCAGATTTAAAAAAGAACTGGACAACTTCCTGCAAACACTGCCAGATGAGCCTCCCGTACCAGCTACACGGCTTGTTGCAGGGCAGCTTCAACTCTGTGCCAGACCAGATGGCTCTCCTGAAAAGTAGACTCTCGGACTGGCAGCAGCGGTGGACCACCACAGCTGTGAGGAAGACCCTCTAAATCTAACCAAGTAACCAAGTAAACTGTTGCTACTCTTTGGGTGGTGGCTTGTGTTCTCCTGATGTAGCACAGTCGACCTTTCCTTGGATGATGGTTTACTTGCAGGCCTACGTCAGGTACCAGTGTCTCTAGGGTCTTCCACACATAGATTACTAGGTACCTCTCACGTCTTCTTCTGCAGGGAGTACAGTCTAAGGTGGCGTAGACGCTCCCAGTAATCCATATGCTGGGAGTCCCAGATTTTACTGGTGAAGGACCTCTGTAGAGCTTCCAATTTTACAATGTCCCCTGTCTTGTACGGCGACCAGAGCTGGCACCAATACTCCAGTCTGGGGAGGACGAGGGCCTTCCATAGTGTTAACATGCAGGTCCTCTCCCTGGTGTGAAAGGTCCTGAGGATCCACCCGGTCAATTTCTTGTCAGTGTTTGATATGTTGATTATGTGCTGTGAGAAGGTACTATCAGCACTCATGGTGATACCCAAGTCACGCACGTGGTGTGCTGGGGTGATGGTTTGCTGGTGGGCCTGGTAGGTGGTGTCTCCCTTGATGTTATGTAGAGGGCCGTACTTCATTAGTTCAAATTTGTCGCTGTTCATTGACATGTTGTTGGTATCAGCCCAGTCTAGGAGGTGATTTAAGTCATCCTGCAACCGGGCCACATCCTCTTCTGTTGCTATTCCCCTCTTTACCCTTGTGTCGTCGGCAAAAGAGGTAGCCTGGGAGTGCCGGAGTCCCCTGTCAATGTCCCCGATCATGATCAGGAACAACAGAGGTCCCAGCACTGACCCCTGCAGCCTGGTGTGTGTGTGTGTTAGGAAGTGTGTGTGTGTGTGTTAGGAAGGGTGTGTGTGTGTTAGGAAGGTGTGTGGTGTTCGGAAGGGTGTGTGTGTGTG
Organism: Chionoecetes opilio; assembly: GCA_016584305.1. Taxonomy (NCBI): domain Eukaryota; kingdom Metazoa; phylum Arthropoda; class Malacostraca; order Decapoda; family Majidae; genus Chionoecetes; species Chionoecetes opilio. Next base: position 422,250 of record JACEEZ010019178.1, read on the forward strand.
TGTTAGGGAGGGAGTGTGTGTGTGTGTGTGTGTGTTAGGAAGTGTGTATGTGTGTTCGGAAGGGTGTGTGTGTGTGTGTTAGGGAGGGAGTGTGTGTGTGTGTTAGGAAGGGAGTGCGTGTTAGGAAGGGGGGGTGTGTTAGGAAGGGAGTGTGTGGGGGGGGTTACCTGGTACTCTCGCCGCCGTCGTCGAGTGTTCCTATTTTACGCGTCGGCGAGTTCCTATTTTCGGCGACAGTTCCAGTTCTTGATCTTGATGGTAAAACTGTTCAGTACAATAATCCCTATTGACCAATACTCTCTTGACATAACTGAGGGGGCTGCCTTCCCGCTACCGTAGATAACACTAAAGTCGCCAGGACAACTTTTTTTTCTGTGTACAGCCGTGTGGTGGTGTTAATAGTTACATTTCTACATCCATGATTTCAGGACAGTTAGAAGGGGCTATCTGGAGAGTCTGTGTCATTTTGTGTCTTCATCTGTGTCATAGTAGGGCTATAAATGAACAAATTACTAAAATATCTACAGAGTGGCGACCTATACTAAGGTCGCCATCTAGTGTTTATGTTCTGAGTGTCCTCCCGCCGTCGTCGTCGCCCGAAAAAAAACGCGTAGTGAAATTGTAAAGCGTCTATACTTGCAGCTACAAAGCATAAAACAACGCTGAAACAGTGTAGATTATACAGCCATGATATAAACTACTGTGTATCATCTTCAGTGGCACAGACACAGCAGTAGTGAGGCTATCATTCCTAATATTTGGCGACTGGTGACATTAGTGCAGGTGGCGACTTTACTGTACGGTAACCTAGCCTATAAAATGTAAATAAAAAAACGCGAGAATGAGAGGATAAAAATGTGACAAAAATATGGCCTCGTAAAAAAAAAAAAAAAAAAAAAACATTACTAGAAAACTTGCAAGGGAGAAAAAAAAGTATTTCACCCCCACAAAAAATATATGGTCAATTTATAGTTTCACCCAACCAACGATTTTCTGATGCGCCTTATCTTTGTCTGGTGTGAATGAATCTGCTCACCGTTTCTGTTGCAAATTATTATTATTATTATTTATTTTTTGCTAAAATGACCCCCCCCCCCCCAAAAAAAAAATGAACCTGAACCTAACCTAACCTTTACCTATACCTAACCTAACCTAACCTAACCTAACCTAACCTACCGTAGATAACAGTGAAGTCGCCACCTGCAGGAAGTCGCCAGGCGCCATATATTACGAATGATAGCCTCACTACTGCTGTGTCTGTGCCACTGAAGATGATACACAGTAGTTTATATCATGACTGTATAATCTACCCTGTTTCAGCGTTGTTTTATGCTTTGTAGCTGCAAGTATAACTGTTGCGCATTTTGCTTCAAGTTTTTCTTCGCATGACGACAGACAGCAGCTGATCACCTTTCGGGCGGAGGACACAGACTTGCCAGATCTTTCAAACTTGAATAGAATTTATTTTCACGTTGGCAGAGGAATTTTTATATATCCAAGCATCTTCCGCAGCTAATATATATAGAGACTTGTTTTACTTTACCTCTAATTTCCCTGAATTCCCCAGAGTGGCGACTCAACTGTTGGGTTAAAATACTAGCTGGCGACTTTACTGTAGTAGGTATAGTGAGGTCGCCACTCGGTTTTATTTTTGTCATTTGTTCATTTATAGCCCTACTATGACACAGATGAAGACACAAAATGACACAGACTCTCCAGATAGCCCCTTCTAACTGTCCTGAAATCATGGATGTACAAATGTAACTATTAACGCCACCACACGTCTGTACATAACAAAGAAACGTTGAACTGGCGACTTCACTCTCATCTACGGTAACCCATACCTAACCTAACCTAACCTATACCTAACCTAACCTAACCTATACCTAACCTAACCTATACCTAACCTAACCTAACCTAACCTATACCTAACCTAACCTTTACCTAACTAAAAAAAAATTTGCGACATAAACGGTTAGCAGATTAATTTAAAACACATCAAAACACACCAGAAAAATATAAGGCACATCAGAAAATCGTTGGTTGGGTGAAACTATAAATTATCCAAATATATATATATATGTAACGCGTCCTCTCCCCCAAGAAAGGGAAAAAGGCCTCTTGTAGCTTCCTTATGTTCTTGTGTGAGTGTGTGTGTGTGTGTGTGTGTGTGTAGGGGAGTAATAATAATAATAATAATAATAATAATAACTAGATATTAATAAGAGACAGATAGACAGATATAAATAATGATTAAGGAATATATCTATGCTATGTTTATGTTATAGCCTCCTCCTCCTCCTCCTCCTCCTCCTCCTCCTCCTCCTCCTCCTCCTCCTCCTCCTCCTCCTCCTCCAACTCCTCTTCCTCCTCCTCCTCCTTTTTCTAATGTGCTTATGTTCTTATGTTCTAATGTTCTTATGTGCTTATGTTCTTATGTTCTGGTTATGTTCTTATGTTCCCCCAGGCCCCCAGCAAGCCCCCAGTATCAGATCGCCTGCGCCGTCCTGGGGTAGCAGCCGCCCCTAAGAGACCTCCCCCAGCCCCTGAAGATGTGGCTAAGCTCTATAAAAGGTGTGTGGGTGTGGGTGTGGGTTTGGGTGTGGGTGGGGGTGTGGGTGTGGGGGTGTGTGGGTGTGTGTGTGGGTGGGTGGTGTCATCGGTGGTGTCATCATCATTGTAGTATAATGCTATGGGGCGTGGGCGTGGGCGTGGGCGTGGGTGTGGGTGTGGGCGTGGGCGTGGGTGTTCCCGTATCCAAAAAATAAGTATATGACCTTTTTTTCAAGAATTTTTCTCTTTCTATTTTCGGTTCCAATTTTGACCCAGTGAGTCCTTTTTTTCCTGATATTTTTTTTTTACTCCATATTTTTTTGTTTTTGTTTTTATACTACGCCAGATTCTGCTGGCACACACAACCCTGGTTTTCCCGGACTACTAGGGGGCAGCACTGGTCCGGGAATGGCAACAGTCCGAGGCCATGGCCCACCCCCGGACGTTTATCCTACTAGTCTAGGACAGGTTGAAGTTCCCAAACTCGGCAACCTCGGGACCAGCGCCGAGCCGAGTAATGGAATTTTCCGACTTTTAGAACGTAGATATATTAAGGGGAAAAAACTTCTTCAAAAGGTCAATTTTCTCAGAACTAGTGAACCCATTGTTCTTGCTTTTCTTTTCCCTTGCCCCAGTAGGTGTTCCTGGACGTTTGGGAGCCATAATACCCATAACAGACCTGTAGAAGTACACAAAATAACAGTGTACACAACTCTACAGTCACAACACCACTGAACAATAACAACAAACAAATCGGCGGGAGAAACCAAGCGGCCTAGTGTGGTGGCACCCAGCGGCCTAGTGTGGTGGCACCCAGCGGCCTAGTGTGGTGGCACCCAGCGGCCTAGTGTGGTGGCACCCAGCGGCCTAGTGTGGTGGCACCCAGCGGCCTAGTGTGGTGGCACCCAGCGGCCGACCCGGCAACTACGCCCAGGGTTTTGGAAAATCCGGAACCATAGTCGAGTTTTGGGTGTTGCCGAGTCTTGGGATGCCGAGTTTGGGAACTTCAACCTGTATTTACTGTCGGCAACCGCCAATATCAACTACCCCGCCGCGGACTTTTACGTCACTTTGTTGTTGTTTTTAGGGCTGCGAGGATCCCTTGGGAAACACATGAGCCCTGGTGATGTCCTATGAGGCTGTCACAGGCGCGGTAGTTGACCAGTCTTCCTCAGGAAGGCACAGGCGAGGCGGAGGACGGCGTTGTTGCCGGGAGGGGTGGACGCCAGCAGGGTGGGCAGGTCACAGGTGGCCACGTTCAGGGCGAGGAGTTGAGAGCGTAGCACTACACGGTGGTCGTGGAAGCGCGGACACTGCAGCAGAAAGTGTTCAATAGTCTCAGAGACGTTCCTGCAGCAGGGGCAGTGGGGGTCAGGGGACTGACGGAGGCGGTGCAGGTGAACCGTGAGTGTCGTGTGCCCAAATGTAAACAATACGACCGCCGAGCATGCTGCCACCTGGCGGGAGGCGCGGACACTGACCAGGGGTGACGGGAGACACTCGGACCGCCGGACAACTTTGTCAATTTACGGACTGGACCAGGCCTTCGTTCGGGACTCTGACATATCCCCGGACCTGTGATTTTGTCCGGCAAATCCCATATCCGGGGAATGGAGGTCCGGGAAAACGAGGGTTGTGTGTATAGGACTGTTTATCAAGAATTTTGCTCTCTCTCTCTCTCTCTCTCTCTCTCTCTCTCTCTCTCTCTCTCTCTCTCTCTCTCTCTCTCTCTCCTCCTCTCTCTCTCTCTCTCTCTCCTCTCTCCTCTCTCTCCTCTCCTCTCTCTCTCTCTCTCTCTCTCTCTCTCTCTCTCTCTCTCTCTCTCTCTCTCTCTCTCTCTCTCCTCTCTCTTCCTCTCTCTCTTCTCTCTCTCTCCCTCTCTCTCTCTCTCTCTCTCTCTCTCTCTCTCTCTCTCTCTCTCTCTCTCTCTCCTCTCTCTCTCTCTCTCTCTCTCTCTCTCTCTCTCTCTCTCTCTCTCTCTCTCCTCTCTCTCTCTCCTCTCTCTCTCTCTCTCTCCTTCTCTCTCCCTCCTCTCTTCTCTCTCTCTCTCTTTTGATATTATTTTTTAACTTCATATTTTTATTTTTTTATATTTTTGTATACGCCAGCTTCTGATGGTGTATGAAGTGTTGGGCCTGGGGGGTCCTGGGGGGCGCGTGTCCCCCCATCTTAGGGTAGTGCCCCCCCCCCAATTTTACAACCCCTTGTTCTGCCACTGGTAGGGGAGGGGTCTGGTGGGTGGGTGTGGGTGTGGGTGTGTGTGAGTGTGGGTGTGGGTGGGTGTGGGTGTGTGTGGGTGTGTGGGTGCTATTAACTCACTCATTTACACTTATCAATTTTCTCTCCTCCTCCCCTTTCCTCCTCCTCCTCCTCCTCCTCCCCCTTTCCTCCTCCTCCTCCTCCTCCTCCTCCTCCTCCTCCTCCTCCACCCCCCCTCCTCCTCCTCCTCCTCCTCCTCCTCCTCCTCCTCCTCCTCCCCCCCAGCCTGGAGATAACAGAGGAGGACTTCGCTCTGGGCATCTACAAGGCTGACACTCTACACGTACGCGGCGCAGACCACCTCACTTCTCAGGACCTGCAAGACTATTTCAGGGAGTACAAGCCCTTGCAGGTGGCGTGGCTCTCGGAGGGCACATGTACGTATCTATGGGTGTGTGGGGGGGGGCAGGGTGTTGGGGGGGGCAGGGGGGGGAGGCAGGGTGTATGTGTGTGTGTGTAGGGAGCAGTAGGGGAGGGAGGGAGGGGGTAAGGTAACAGGAACTACTTCGTGTAGGTCTCATAGCCTCTTGTAGCTTCCTTACGAGTCCCTTATAGTGTCTTGTATAGCAATGAGAAACAATAGGAGTACTGTAGGATTGCTCTAGTACTTGCCATGGCAGCTACAAGATCTCTGTTGTGATTGCCATAGGAGTACTGTAGGATTGCTCTAGTACTTGCCATGGCAGCTACAAGATCTCTGTTGTGATTGCCATAGGAGAAACTGTAGGATTGCTCTAGTATTTTCCATGGCAGCTACAAGATCTCTGTTGTGATTGCCATAGGAGTACTGTAGGATTGCTCTAGTACTTACCATGGCAGCTACAAGATCTCTGTTGTGATTGCAATAGGAGAAACTGTGGGATTGCTCTAGTAACTTTCCATGGCAGCTACAAGATCTCTGTTGTGATTGCCATAGGATTACTGTAGGATGCTCTAGTACTTGCCATGGCAGCTACAAGATCTCTGTTTTTGATTGCAATAGGAGTACTGTAGGATTGCTCTAGTACTTTCCATGGCAGCTACAAGATCTCTGTTGTGATTGCCATAGGAGTACGTAGGATTGCTCTAGTACTTTCCATGGCAGCTACAAGTCTCTGTTTTTGATTGCATTAGGAGTACTGTAGGATTGCTTGTACTTGCCATGGCAGCTACAAGATCTCTGTTGTGATTGCAATAGGAGTACTGTAGGATTGCTCTAGTCCTTTCCATGGCAGCTAAAAGTCTCTGTTGTGATTGCAATAGGAGTACTGTAGGATTGCTCTAGTACTTGCCATGGCAGCTACAAGATCTCTGTTGTGATTGCAATAGGAGTACGGGAAAGGAAAATTGCTCTAGTACTTGCCATGGCAGCTACAAGATCTCTGTTGTGATTGCAATAGGATACTGTAGGATTGCTCTAGTACTTGCCATGGCAGCTACAAGATCTCTGTTGTGATTGCAATAGGAGTACGGTAGGATTGCTCTAGTACTTGCCATGGCAGCTACAAGATTTTCTGTTGTGATTGCAATAGGAGTACTGTAGGATTGCTCTAGTACTTGCCATGGCAGCTACAAGATCTCTGTTGTGATTGCAATAGGAGTACTGTAGGATTGCTCTAGTACTTGCCATGGCAGCTACAAGATCTCTGTTTTGATTGCAATAGGAGTACTGAAAGGATTGCTCTAGTACTTGCCATGGCAGCTACAAGATCTCTGTTGTGATTGCCATGGGAAGTACTGTAGGATTGCTCAAAGTACTTGCCATGGCAGCTACAAGATCTCTGTTGTGATTGCCATAGGAGTATGTAGGATTGCTCTAGTACTTGCCATGGCAGCTACAAGATCTCTGTTGGGGATTGCCATAGGAGTACTGTAGGATTGCTCTAGTACTTGCCATGGCAGCTACAAGATCTCTGTTGTGATTGCCATAGGAGTACTGTAGGATTGCTCTAGTACTTGCCATGGCAGCACAAGATCTCTGTTGTGATTGCCATAGGAGTACTGTAGGATTGCTCTAGTACTTGCCATGGCAGCTACAAGATCTCTGTTGTGATTGCCATGGGAAATTTACTGTGGGATTGCTCTAGTACTTGCCATGGCAGCTACAAGATCTCTGTTGTGATTGCAATAGGAGTACTGTAGGATTGCTCTATTTACTTTCCATGGCAGCTACAAGATCTCTGTTGTGATTGCCATAGGAGTACTGTAGGATTGCTCTAGTACTTGCCATGGCAGCTACAAGATCTCTGTTGTGATTGCCATAGGAGTACTGTAGGATTGCTCTAGTTACTTTCCATAGGATACTGTAGGATTGCTCTAGTACTTTCCATGGCAGCTACAAGATCTCTGTTGTGATTGCAATAGGAGTACTGTAGGATTGCTCTAGTACTTGCCATGGCAGCTACAAGATCTCTGTTGTGATTGCCATAGGAGTACTGTAGGATTGCTCTAGTACTTGCCATGGCAGCTACAAGATCTCTGTTGTGATTGCCATAGGAGTACTGTAGGATTGCTCTAGTACTTTCCATAGGAGTACTGTAGGATTGCTCTAGTACTTTCCATGGCAGCTACAAGATCTCTGTTGTGATTGCAATAGGAGTACTGGTAGGATTGCTCTATACTTTCCATGGCAGCTAAAAGATCTCTGTTGTGATTGCAATAGGAGTACTGTAGGATTGCTCTAGTACTTTCCATGGCAGCTACAAGATCTCTGTTGTGATTGCCATAGGAGTAACTGTAGGATTGCTCTAGTACTTCCATGGCAGCTACAAATCTCTGTTGTGATTGCAATAGGAGTACTGTAGGATTGCTCTAGTACTTTCCATGGCAGCTACAAGATCTCTGTTGTGATTGCCATAGGAGTACTGTAGGATTGCTCTATACTTTCCATGGCAGCTACAAGATCTCTGTTGTGATTGCCATAGGAGTACTGTAGGATTGCTCTAGTACTTGCCATGGCAGCTACAAGATCAAGTGAATAATTTTGACTGAGTAGAAATGGAACAAAATCATAGCAATTACCACGAGCAATCATCTTGTAAATTAATTCACCCACACCCCCACACCCACCCACACCCACACACACTCACCCACACCCACACACACTCACACCCACCCACACACACCCACACCCACACCCACACCCACACACACACAATAGACCGATGTGTCGGAGTGGACATTGTGGACGGAAAAATTAGTGTAACATAAACGATGTCGTACTTATTACATATAACGCGTATATTTTATAACATATTAACCTACCGTAATTGCCGGCGCATAAGACGCAGCTTTTTTGCAATAAAGGGAATGCAAAGTTCACCCTGCGTCTAATGCGGCCATATCACTGATGAGAGGTCGGGCAGAGAATGCAGAATCGCCGGTGGTATATTACTAAGAGGGTCTCGAGTGATCTGTGTTGAGCATTAGACCACTGAACATAAATTTGTAGTTGCGTTACTAATAATATCAACAGTAATGCATACTTTTCACGCTATTTATCCATAAACGTGTTGTATTTTTTCCCTATTTTCATTTCCACTTTCAGAAATAATATTTTCAGAAAGGAATATTTTTAGAAAGGAAAATTCGATTAAACTCGTGTCTGGTTAACGAGGTGGCAAGACGAGGCCGGGAGGGTAAGTCGCTTCCTTTCATTTCCATATTTCCATAGGCTTCTAAAGGCGACGTAATAATACCAAGCGAGAGGGTGCCCGCCCCGCAAACATTGCTAAGCTTCACACTGATAATTTTCGTTTGATCTCTATATCATCTGTTACTAAACCAAACCCCACCTCTAACCTAACCTCACCTAAACTGATTTAACCTATAGTCTATTTTTTTTATTATGGTCAAAATGCAGTCAGGAAGCCACGCCCCCTGCCTGCCCTTCTATGCTACGGGGCAGCTGATTGGTGCATTCCTCGTATCATCACTACCCATCACAATATCTTCACTACTTAACAGCGGCGTGACCACTGGAGAGAGCAATCTTCACTACAGAGGGATTTTTGATTTTGTCACCCTCTGTAGTGAAGATGTCTAACCCAGTGGTCACGCCGCTGTTAAGTAGTGAAGATATTGTGATGGGTAGTGATGATACGAGGAATGCACCAATCAGCTGCCCCGTAGAATAGAAGGGCAGGCAGGGGGCGTGGCTTCCTCACTGCATTTTGACCATAATAACAAAAATAGACTAACTTAACTTTCTGGTTGAAATAACGGTAGATTTTCGTTAGTACGTGTAATGCCATTATTATTCAATTGCGCCATGGGAAATGGGGCTCAAAATACTCACAATGAAGAAAGATACACGATAATGGTGGTAAGAATCCTAGGACTTTTGAAAGCCCACTACCCAAACAATACCATTATCTTTACTGCAAATTCTCCACAAAGTCTAAACACACACCAGAAAAGCAACAATGACATACTACTACTTACAACTTTGAATCTAAGCTAAATGTCATAGGTAGAAAATTATTAGAGTATCAATTTGTGGAGCATCCTGCAATAAATGATGACCGATTTTGGTTACCCTGCACTGTCATTCTCTTCATATTTTAACTATAGTCTATTCACTTAAGCTGGATTCTTGGGAGCTGCTCGATGCCTACCCGAGTATGTAAGGACGTCGCTGATTGGCTGATGCACGCGGGCTGGGTGGTGATGGTGGTGGTATTTTGGTAGCCTCAGCCAATCAGCGACGTCCTTACATACTCGGGTAGGCATCGAGCAGCTCCCAAGAATCCAGCTTAAGTGAATAGACTATACTATAATCTTTCATTCACATTCACTGCACTGTGACTATTGTATTTGGGTTCATGCTCAAATCATTGGTTTGCCTAACCAACCATTTTTTTTAATAACTTTTAATAATTTACAAAAATAATATGTCCTTAAACACTACTACATTTTTTTTTCTCTAAATATTTATGTAAAATAGGATGCGTCTTATGCGCCGGCAATACGCTATTTTATGTGGTAATATATCTTTTACTCTATCAAGCATAGTAATGCTTCCATATGAACAGACCCAAGTTCCGTCCACATCGAACACTTTCGGGCGCTGAACAAAAGTTATGACTGATCCTTGAAATTTTGATATGTTTGTCAGCATCTCGTCATGACTGAAACATCGCACACCTATTATAACAAGTTCATTGCTTTTAAATATTACTGATGTCTGCCTAGTACTGTGAAATGCTCATATATCCTTTTCTCTCTCTCTCCTCTCCTCCCCCCTCTCTCTCTCTCCTCCCCTCTCATCTCTCCTCTTCTCTCTCTCTTCTCTCGTCTCTCTCTCTCTCTCCCTTCCCTCTCTCCTTCCTCTCTCTCTCTCCTCTCTCTCTCTCTCTCTCTCTCTCCCTCCTCTCTCTCTCTCTCTCTCTCTCCTCCTCTCTCTCTCCTCTCTCTCCTCTCTCTCTCTCTCCACCCCCCCCCCCCTCATTCCGCAGTAACGTGATATGGACGACACAGACCCCCTTCCGCCCTCCTTGTCTCTCAGCCTATACTACCGCGGAGAGGGCATCAAACAAAGATCGCTCCGCCACCATCACCACCAGGCAAAGAAAGTACTACTATACTGCACTACTGTCTGCTGCCACGTGAGAGTAGATTAGAAGGTTATCGTTTTGGTTTTTTGTTGTGGGAATTTGTGATATAACTCTATTTTTTGTCATATTTTGCTTTTGTTTATTTATTTATTTATTTATTTTTACCGAATTTGTGACATCCTTGCGTGTTTTTTCCCTGCTGATTATGCAGCCCCCTTTATTTAATTTTGCGCCCCCCTTTTTTATTAATTTATGCCCCCTTTTTTATTTAATTTTGAAGCCCCCCTTTTTATTAATTTGACAGCCCCCCTTTTTATTTTTTATTTAATATATGACAGCCCCCCTTTTTTTTTATTTAATTATATGACAGCCCCCCTTTTTTATTTAATTTATGATATCCCCCCTTTTTTTATTTAATTTATGACAGCCCCCCTTTTTTTTAAATTTAATAATGACAGCTCCCCTTTAAAAAAAATAATATATGACAGCCCCCCTTTTTTTTTAATTTATATGTGACAGCCCCCCTTTTTTTTATTTATATATGACCCCCTTTTTTTTATAATTATATGACAGCCCCCTTTTTTAAAATTTAATCTATGACCCCCCTTTTTTTTTTTTAATATATGACAGCCCCCCTTTTTAAAAATTTAATATATGACAGCCCCCTTTTTTTTAATTAATATATGACAGCCCCCCTTTTTTTTTATTTAATTAATGACAGCCCCCTTTTTTTTATTTAATTAATGACAGCCCCTTTTTTTTTATTTAATTTATGACAGCCCCCCTCTTTTTTATTTAATTTATGACAGCCCCCCTTTTTTTATTTAATATATGACAGCCCCCCTTTTTATTTTTTTTATTTAATATATGACAGCCCCCCTTTTTTTTTATTTAATTAATATATGACAGCCCCCTTTTTTTTTATTTAATATATGACAGCCCCCTTTTTTTTTTATTTAATATATGACAGCCCCCCCTTTTTTTAAATTTAATATATGACAGCCCCCCTTTTTTTTAAATTTAATATATGACAGCCCCCCTTTTTTTTTTATTTATATATGACAGCCCCCCTTTTTTTTTTATTTAATATATGACAGCCCCCCTTTTTTTAAATTTATTATATGACAGGCCCCCTTTTTTTTAAATTTAATATATGACAGCCCCCCTTTTTTTTAAATTTAATATATGACAGCCCCCTTTTTTTAATTTAATATATGACAGCCCCCTTTTTTAAAAAAATTTAATATATGACAGCCCCCCCTTTTTTTTTAAATTTGATATATGACAGCCCCCCTTTTTTTTTAATTTAATATATGACAGCCCCCCTTTTTTAAAATTTGATATATGACAGCCCCCTTTTTTTTTTAAATTTAATATATGACAGCCCCTTTTTTTAAGATTTAATATATGACAGCCCCCCTTTTTTTTAAATTTAATATATGACAGCCCCCTTTTTTTTAAATTTAATATATGACAGCCCCCCTTTTTTTTAAATTTAATATATGACAGCCCCCCTTTTTTTTTAAATTTAATATATGACAGCCCCCCTTTTTTTTTTATTTAATATATGACAGCCCCCTTTTTTTATTTCGTTTTACTGAATATAATACTTTGAACTTTTTTTTTATTTCTAACATCACACACAAAAAAAAAAAAAAATAATAATAATTTCAATAAAACTAACATTAAAACAGAAATAAAAATAATGTTTAAAAAAATACTAGTAAAGGTAAAAGACATAATGACACCTCCTCCTCTACCCCCCCCTTCACCCCCACTGCCCCCCCCCCCCCCCCCCCCTAGGTACCAAGAATTAAAGAAGAGGAAGAAGAGGAGGGATCAAGAAGACCAAGAAGCAGATGAAGAAGACAAGAAGTAGAAGCAGTAGCAGTAGTAGTAGCAGTAGTAGTAGCAGCAGTAGTAGTAGCAGTGAAGGGGGTAGTTCCTCCTCCTCCTCTTCCTCCTCCTCCTCCTCCTCCTCCTCGAGTGAGAGTGATAGTTCCTCGGATGGGAAAAAGAAGCAGAAGAAGAAGAAGAAGAAGAAGAAGGGAGAGAAGATGGAAGTGAGCAGGGAAGAGGTGAGGATAATGGGCAAGGGATAATGGGTAATGGGCAAGGGATAATGGGTAATGGGCAAGGGATAATGGGTAATGGGCAAGGGATAATGGGTAATGGACAAGGGATAATGGGTAATGGGTAATGAGGAAGGGATAATGGGCAAGGGATAATGGGTAATGGGCAAGGGATAATGGGTAATGGGGAAGGGATAATGGGTAATGGGCAAGGGATAATGGGTAATGGGTAATGAGGAAGGGATAATGGGTAATGGGCAAGGGATAATGGGCAATGGGGAAGGGATAATGGGTAATGGGCAAGGGATAATGGGTAATGGGGAAGGGATAATGGGTAATGGGCAAGGGATAATGGGTAATGGGCAAGGGATAATGGGCAATGGGGAAGGGATAATGGGTAATGGGCAAGGGATAATGGGTAATGGGGAAGGGATAATGGGTAATGGGCAAGGGATAATGGTTATGGCAAGGGATAATGGGCAATGGGGAAGGGATAATGGGTAATGGGCAAGGGATAATGGGTAATGGGCAAGGGATAATGGGTAATGGGCAATGGGGAAGGGATAATGGGTAATGGGCAAGGGATAATGGGTAATGGGTAATGAGGAAGGGATAATGGGTAATGGGGAAGGGATAATGGGTAATGGGGAAGGGATAATGGGTAATGGGCAAGGGATAATGGGTAATGAGGAAGGGATAATGGGTAATGGGCAAGGGATAATGGGCAATGGGGAAGGGATAATGGGTAATGGGCAAGGGATAATGGGTAATGGGGAAGGGATAATGGTAATGGGAGGATATGGGTAATGGGTAATGGGAAGGTAATGGGTAATGGGGAAGGGATAATGGGTAATGGGCAAGGGATAATGGGTAATGGGCAAGGGATAATGGATAATGGGGAAGGGATAATGGGTAATGGGCAAGGGATAATGGGTAATGGGTAATGGGCAAGGGATAATGGGTAATGGGCAAGGGATAATGGGTAATGGGCAAGGGATAATGGGTAATGGGAAGGGATAATGGGTAATGGGCAAGGGATAATGGGTAATGAGGAAGGGATAATGGGTAATGGGCAAGGGATAATGGGTAATGGGTAATGGGTGGTAAAGATGGGAAGGGATAATGGGTGGTAAAGACTACTGTATCCATGACTTGCTACTCGTGCCCCGCGCCAATAAATAACATCATCCATCGGGAAATGACCAGGCCAGGGATGCTCGAAAATCCCTCGTAAAGGCTGATTCACACTGGCGTTTTTTCGGCATTTTTATCTGACGAGAAGAGGTCTGGGTCTGGGTCTGGTGCTGGTGTCATGATCGCAATAGGTTTTCAACAAAAATCACACACCGATCGCTCGGTCTTTCAAGAGACCGACTTCTCGTCAGATAAAAACGCCAGTGTGAATCAGCCTTAAGGGACAACTTATGAGTGTGTGGCTACAATAACCTTACAAGGGTGGCCTGAGGGAGGTGCTTGTACTGAGCCGTCACTCCCGTACGGTGATCGGTGGCCTCTGGGTGGGGAATATTAGGGATGTTCTAGGGAAATGTGTGGGAAATTCTGCTGACCAATTTTGCCCTGATATGAATTTATTACAAGTATAGGTATTGTATGTTAAATATGATCTATATGGAGTCAATGATGCAATAAACACATCACATTTCAAACAGGCAAGCATGAAATGGCTCTATAATACACAATAAACATACAGTATAGTGATACAACTTGTAATTTATTGTTTGTTGACGTCTTGTCGCTTCAAATTTCACTGCCGTAGCTCCGGGAGTTAAGGAGCTCCAGACCACCCTTAGCCTCGCCGTCCCGTACCAAGTGAGAAAACGGTTTGAGCATCACCCGTAGAGGCGCTATGAGGTAAAAGCCTCCTAGGGTAATACTTAAGGGCCCGTAACTCTTTCGAGCATCTCCCCCCTGATGGATGATGTGATTTATTGAGTTAACGCTAATTTATGCATGGTTCTAATTAATTTATCAGAAAACGAAATATATCAATGGAAAGCTATTGAAATTCCGCTTCTATTGATATGTTGCATGTAAAAAGTCTGCACGCAAAATATTAAATGGCGAAGAGGTTAACCCTTTGAGGCCCAGAACGTAATTTCCATTGTAATTTGTGTACCATTAGACGATTTTTAGTGATTATAAGCAATATTTAATAGCTATGACCTGTTTAGTATCCTTGTCCACTAACTACTGTGGTATATTTAATGACTTCGTTATTTTATGGCTCACAACAGACCATTTTATATAGCCAAGGAAAGATCTGGGCGTGAAGAGTTCCAGTGAATATTAAGTTCATGCATATTTCTTCACCCTCGCATAATGGCATTTCTTTAGTGTATTTTACTGTTTTTTAGTTGATAATATTATAGAACAAACATTTACGAAGATAACAGTGTATCATTTATACTGATAAACCATAGGAAGGGAAATGGGAGTGATGTTCGCAAATGTCAGGAATCGCAAAATTGGCCTTCACTGGAAATAGCCCAAAATGAGTAGCAAGTCCAGTATACAGTAGTGTTTATGGGTGGTGATGGTGGGAATTATTATTGTTATTATTATTATTATTATTATTATTATTATTATTATTATTATTATTATTATTATTATTATTATTATTATTATTATTTTATTTTTTTTTTTTTTTTTTTTTTTTTTTTTTTTTTTTTTTCTTTTTTCTCTAACACCTTTTTTTTTCATTCCTCTTCCTTCTTTATTCCTTTTATGTCTCTACATTCCTTCCTTCCTTCCTTCCTTCCTTCCTTCCTTCCTTCCTTCCTTCCTTCCTCCTTCTTCCTTCCTTCCTTCCTTCCTTCCTTCCTTCCTTCCTTCCTTCCTTCCTTCCTTCCTTCCTTCCTTCCCTTCCCTTCCCTTCCTTCCTTCCTTCCTTCCTTCCTTCCTTCCTTCCTTCCTTCCTTCCTTCCTTCCTTCCTTCCTTCCTTTCCTTCCTTCCTTCCTTCCTTCCTTCCTTCCTTCCTCTTCCTTCCTTCCTTCCTTCTCTTGCATTTCTTCTTCCTTTCCTTCCTTCCTCCTTCCTTCCTTCCCCCTTCCCCTCTCCTTCCTTCCTTCCTTCCTTCCTTCCCCCTTTCCCTCCTTCCTCCTCCTTCCTCTTCCTCTCTCCTCCTCCTCCTCCTCCTTCCTTCCTCCTCCTTCCTTCCTTCTTCCTCTCCTTCTTCCTACCTCTCTACCCCCCCCTTCCCCTCCCCTCCCTCCCTCCCCTCCTCCTCCTCCTCTCCTCCTCCTCTCCTCCTCCTCCTCCTCTCAACACCCCCTCCTCCTCTTCCTCTCCATCCTCCACAACCTCCTTCCTCCCCTCCTCCTCCTCCTCCTCCCCTCCAACCCCCTCTCTCTCCCCTCCAACACCTCCCTCCTCTCCATCCTCCACCATCTCCTCCAAATCTCCTCACAACCCCTCCCTCCTCCTTCCTCCTCCACCTCCAAACACCTCCTCCTCCCCTCTCCACCTCCACAACCCTCCTCCTACCTCCAACAACCTCCTTCCTCCTCCACCTCCACATCTCCCTCCTCCTCATCTCCTCCAACCACCCCTCTCT
The DNA here is from genome assembly GCA_016584305.1 of Chionoecetes opilio. Taxonomy (NCBI): domain Eukaryota; kingdom Metazoa; phylum Arthropoda; class Malacostraca; order Decapoda; family Majidae; genus Chionoecetes; species Chionoecetes opilio. Next base: position 438,243 of record JACEEZ010019178.1, read on the forward strand.
CTCACCTCATCCCTCACATCCTAACTAACCCCTCCCTCCTCACATCCTCCTCCACCTCCATCAACACCTCCTCCTCCACCACAATCTCCACCTCCAACAACCCTTCCTCCTCCACCTCCAACAACCTCCTCCTCCTCCTCCAACCACCCCCCTCCTCCACCTCATCCCTCTCATCATATCCTCATCTCCTCCACCACCCTCCTCTCCTCCTTCACCAACAACCCCCCTTCCTCCTCCTCCACCTCTAACACCCTCTCATCCTCTCCTCCTCCTCCTCCTTCTCCATCCTCCTCCTCCCCCCTCCTCCTCCCCTCCTCCTCCTCCTCACCTCCTCCTCCCCTCTCTCCCCTCCTCCTCCTTCCTCCTCCCCTCCACTCTCTCCTCCTCCTCCAACCACCCTCCTCCTCCTCCTCCACCACCACATCTAAAATCTAAAAACAAGTCAATAAAATCTCACAGTCATAACAGTAACCCCTCTCAACCCTCTCACAGTCATAACACTAACCCCTCTCAACACACTCACAGTCATAACACTAACCCCTCTCAACACTCTCACAGTCATAACACTAACCCCTCTCAACACACTCACAGTCATAACACTAACCCCTCTCAACCTCTCACAGTCATAACACTAACCCCTCTCAACCCCTCACAGTCATAACACTAACCCCTCTCAACCCTCTCACAGTCATAACACTAACCCCTCTCAACCCTCTCACAGTCATAACACTAACCCCTCTCAACACACTCACAGTCATAACACTAACCCCTCTCAACCCTCTCACAGTCATAACACTAACCCCTCTCAACACACTCACAGTCATAACAGTAACCCCTCTCAACACACTCACAGTCATAACACTAACCCCTCTCAACACACTCACAGTCATAACAGTAACCCCTCTCAACACACTCACAGTCATAACACTAATCCCTCTCAACACACTCACAGTCATAACAGTAACCCCTCTCAACACACTCACAGTCATAACAGTAACCCCTCTCAACCCACTCACAGTCATAACAGTAACCCCTCTCAACACACTCACAGTCATAACACTAATCCCTCTCAACACACTCACAGTCATAACAGTAACCCCTCTCAACACACTCACAGTCATAACACTAATCCCTCTCAACCCTCTCACAGTCATAACACTAACCCCTCTCAACACACTCACAGTCATAACAGTAACCCCTCTCAACACACTCACAGTCATAACAGTAACCCCTCTCAACACACTCACAGTCATAACACTAACCCCTCTCAACACACTCACAGTCATAACACTAACCCCTCTCAACACACTCACAGTCATAACACTAACCCCTCTCAACACACTCACAGTCATAACACTAACCCCTCTCAACACACTCACAGTCATAACACTAATCCCTCTCAACCCCTTCTAACCCCTTCTAACCCCCCCAGGGCAGCGTCAGTGTGAAGGAGGTTCCCGTAGCCATGCCGGGGGGGCGCTGGAGGTTGGGGGTTCCCTGTCCCCACGCCAAGGCCCTGTTATTGAGGTTTGCAGGGAGGGGAGACGTGAAGGCTGGAGGGGGGGAAGGCAAGAGGGAGGTTCTGCAGAGGCGGGAGGTGGTGAGGACGAAAGGTAGGTGGAAAATCATATGCATATGTATCAGGGTTGACCTTATTTTTCGAAAGTGGGAGTTTTTATCGGGACAGGCAGTTTTTTGGTTTGAATCCAATCAAAAACAACATGTGTAAAATATTTTTGAACGAGATTAATCTATAGAGGTCGCTCAACGAGGTCAAAGTTCGGACATTTTGGACAAAGCTGTGGTATTTGACAATGTTACAGATGTGTATGTTATGGGAAACTAGGACATATTTTGCTCCATTATTACCAAATACATGCTAAATAACATTATTGCCTTACATACTTTTGGTTCTAGGTCCCCCTCGTTACGAGTATTAGCCCCTCAAGGGGGGGGTCTCATGGGCGCCCAGCTCCCACTCATTGTCGCCTAGGTCGCAGAGGTCACTGAAGACTTGCGGGCGTCAGGATGGCCACGGCGGTGACTTTCCACGACTTGAAGCAAGTACTGCCTCTGTTCCTCATCTTTCCTGAGGGCCAGGTGGAACTGCTGCATGCAGAGGCGCCACACACCGTTCTGCAAAATCGTTCGTCACAGCCAGGGCCTCACTCTGCACTGCTTCCATGTAGTTGGGGTCCTGGGACCATGCTGTAGGGTCGTTGTGGAGGAAGACGCGTTCCAGACGCAGGATTGTGAAGAAGTCCGCCGTGCTGGTGGTGACGAAGTGGGCCACGGTTTTTCTCGGAATGGATTCGATGTTGGCGTCGACTTGAGCCAACCGCCGAAGAGGATCATCTGACCCTTCCTCTTGTTCCATAGCCTTGAGCATGTCCCGTTTGATCGAGGCTGGCAAGTTGTCATCGAAGAACGCCAATCCCACGATTCTCTCGCTCGGGTACCACAGGTGGCGACGGAACGCTGTGGACGTCGCCTTGCTCACCGCCTTGTCGGGGTAAGTCGGCAGCGCCTTGAGAAAAGCCTGGTCCGGGGCCGCTGACGACTGGGACGCCTTGCACCCGGCCATTACGCACGTGGAGACGCTGAAGGTGACGAATCGCCGGATGCCGGATGTCTCGGCTGCCGTCGGTGAGAACTGGTCCCGGAACAGGTACACCTTGACGGCATACAGGACCTTGGCCATCCAGCGAGCACGGTGGAGGGCGCCCGGGCGAGCGAAGCGGGTTCCTCGCTTGGGTTGTCCACCGGGGACGATGATGGAAAGTTCTAGGAGTTCGCGGTAGTCATCTCGTGGATGCTGAACGTCAACAAGGCGACCAAACTCGGCCAACAGGTCGTCGCGGATCTCGTGAAGGTGAGGCGGGATGTCCTCGTCGGTGAAGGGCTGAGGTGCCGCCTTGTTGATGAGTTCCCAGCGGTTTTGGAATCGTTTGAAGATCAGGATGTCCGGACCAGTCGAGGGACCGAGGCACGCCGTGAACGCCTTCTCGCACACCAGCTCGAGAACATGATGGCGACAGACCATCGTAGCGATTCGCCATCATGTTCTCGAGCTGGTGTGTGAGAAGGCAATCCTACGTCTGGAGCGTGTCTTCCTCCACAACGACCCTACAGCATGGTCCCAGGACCCCAACTACATGGAAGCAGTGCAGAGTGAGGCCCTGGCTGTGACGAACGATTTTGCAGAACGGTGTGTGGCGCCTCTGCATGCAGCAGTTCCACCTGGCCCTCACGAAAGATGAGGAACAGAGGCAGTACTTGCTTCAAGTCGTGGAAAGTCACCGCCGTGGCCATTCTGACGCCCGCAAGTCTTCAGTGACCTCTGCGACCTAGGCGACAATGAGTGGGAGATGGGCGCCCATGAGACCCTTGAGGGGCTAATACTTGTAACGAGGGGGACCTAGAACCAAAAGTATGTAAGGCAATAATGTTATTTAGCATGTATTTGGTAATAATGGAGCAAAATATGTCCTAGTTTCCCATAACATACACACCTGTAACATTGTCAAATACCACAGCTTGGTCCAAAATGTCCGAACTTTGACCTCGGTGAGCGACCTCTATAGATTAATCTCGTTCAAAAATATTTTACACATGTTGTTTTTGATTGGATTCAAACCAGAAAACTGCCTGGCCCGATAAAAACTCCCACTTTCGAAAAATAAGGGCAACCCTAATATATATATATGTAGGTATACCATATATATATATGCCCATTTATCTCCCTCCTTCTCCCTTCCTATAAATATATGTCTGTCTGTCTACCCCTCCCTCACACACACACACACACACACACACACACACACACACACAACACACACACACACACACACACACACACACCTAAACTCTAATTTTCCTCAGGTGTCCGCGGCCTCCTGAGTGAGAACGGCCGTCGTCGTATGCGAGAGGCCCAGGAGCGGCGGGCCCGGGAGGAGGGGGGGGCGGGGTGGGGGGAGGAGGAGGACGAGGAGGGGAAGAATCCGTGGGGCAACTGGCTGAATTGGGTCGGCTGAGAGTAGGAGGAGTCTGTCACTCCAAGATCCAGCACCCGACAGCGAGGTGAGGAGGTGGTCTGTTGTAGTAGTAGTAGTAGTAGTAGTAGTAGTGGTAGCAGCATAGACAGAGGTGAGGAGGTGGTCTGTAGTAGTGGTAGTAGTAGTAGTGGTGGTGGTGGTAGTAGTAGTAGTAGTAGTAGTAGTAGTAGTGGTGGTGGTAGCAGCATCGACAGAGAGGTGAGGAGGTGGTCTGTAGTAGTAGTAGTAGTGGTGGTGGTGGTAGTAGTAGTAGTAGTGGTAGCAGCATAGACAGAGAAGTGAGAAGTGTGTCTATAGTAGTAGTAGTAGTAGTAGTAGTTGTGGTGGTGGTGGTAGTAGTAGTGGTAGACAGAGTTGAGAAGGGGGCCTATAGTAGTAGTAGTAGTAGTAGTGGTAGTGGTGGTGGTAGTAGTAGTAGCAGTAGTAGTAGTAGTAGTAGTAGTAGTAGTAGTAGTAGTAGTAGTAGTAGTAGTAGAGTAGGGGTGTAGTATTTACTATTATTATTGTTAACTATTATAAATATTATCATTTAAGAGATAGAGAGTAGAGAAAGTGTCTCTCTCTCTCTCTCTCTCTCCCTCCCCCTCCCTCTCTCTCCCCTCTCTCTTCTCTTCTCTTCTCTCTTCTCTCTCTCTCTCTCTCTCTCTCTCTCTCTCTCTTCTCTCTCTCTCTCCTCTCTCTCTCTCTCTCTCTCTCTCTCTCTCTCTCTCCTAATATTGTTGTCTTTCCTATGCAAACATTTAATATATCAACTATAAAAACAGACCATTTAAATGTGTATCCTTCCTTCCTTCCTTCCTTCCTTCCTTCCAGCATTCGGGAAGAGGAAGAGGTATGCCAGCGAGGAGGAGGAAGAGGAAGAGGAGGAGGAGGAGGAGAGGAGGGAGAGTGAAGACAGTGAAGATGATGTTGTACAGTGGAAGACTAAGATAAGGTGAGTCAAATTGTTATTATTATATATGCTACCGTAGACAACACTAAAGTCGCCAGGTCAACTTTTTTTTCTGTGTACAGCCGTGTGGTGGCGTTAATAGTTACATTTGTACATCCATGATTTCAGGACAGTTAGAAGGGGCTATCTGGAGAGTCTGTGTCATTTTGTGTCTTCATCTGTGTCATAGTAGGGCTATAAATGAACAAATGACTAAAATATCTACAAAGTGGCTGCCAACAGTAGAGTCGCCATCTAGTGTTTATTTACTGAGTGTCGTACCGCTGTCGTCGTCGCCCGGGGAAAAAATACGTAGTGAAATTGTAAAGCGTCTATACTTGCAGCTACAAAGCATAAAACAACGCTGAAACAGTGTAGATTATACAGTCATGATATAAACTACTGTGTATCATCTTCAGTGGCACAGACACAGCAGTAGTGAGGCTATCATTCCTTATATATGGCGCCTGGCGACATTAGTGCAGGTGGCGACTACTGTTATCTACGGTAACTGTCTGTCTATCTGTCTCTGCCTGTCTATCTGTAGTTCTCTCTCTCTCTCTCTCTCTCTCTCTCTCTCTCTCTCTCTCTCTCTCTCTCTCTCTCTCTCTCTCTCTCTCTCTCTCTCTCTCTCTCTCTCTCTCTCTCTCTCTCTCTCTCTCTCTCTCTCTCTCTCTCTCTCTCTCTCTCTCTCTCTCTCTCTCTCTCTCTCTCTCTCTCTCTCCTAAAACCCCCATATCTTTATTTGTATTGGTTTATTTTTGTTATATTGTGTTTTTTGTTGTAGGATACGTTTATTGTTTTTAGGTTTAGTTTGTTAGGTTGTTTATTTTTGGTTATTTTAGGTTTTTTTGGTTGTGTTTTAGGTGATTTGAGTTTTATTTTTGGCTATTTTTCGTTTTTTTTGCCCCTTCCTACAATAACAACCCCTGGCACCCATTACAACCCCCTTGGCACCCCCTACAACCCCCTGGCACCCACTACAACCCCCTGGCACCCCCTACAACCCCCTGGCACCCCCTACAACCCCTTGGCACCCTCTACAACCCCCTGCACCCCACAGTGCCGCGGCATAAATGTACCACTAACGCACCTACAACCCTAAACCCCAAGGTGCCCGCATGGATTAGCGAGCAGATAGCGGAAGGGGCCTTCGTACGCACTCTAAAAATATGTCGTCGCGCCTCGCTTCGGCATCTGATTTACGGGATCGGCTTGGTGGAAGAGGAGGAGGAGGAGGGCGGAGGAGGAGGAGGAGGAGGAGGAGGCGGCATCAAGGAGCGTCTATCCACAGGGGCAAGGCTAGGAGGAGGAGGAGGAGGAGGAGGAGGAAGAGATGGAAGGAATAGGCTAGATTTACGTACTAAGTTGTCGACGAGGAGGAAGGAGGAGAGAGGGATAGCTCAGGATGATTGGCTGAGGAGGAGGCTGCTGATGTCATGCCCTGATGAAGACTGAGGGTGTGTGGGTGTGTGGGGTGGGGGGTGGGGTGTGTGTGTTGTGGGTGTGGGGTGGTGTGTGAGTGGTGGTGTGGTGTGTGGGTGGTGTGTGGGGGGTGTGTGTGAGGTGTGGGTGTGGGTGGGGTGTGGTGTGAGTGTGGTGTGGGGGTGTGGGTGTGGGGGTGGGTGATTGAGTGGAAAAAGTAAAGAAATGTCAAAATTAAGCTTAAAAGACAGGTAGGTGTTGGGTTTTCTTGTGTGTGAGAGAGAGAGAGAGAGAGAGAGACAGTCAATACGGTTCTCCCTCTATTCTTGTGATATTTTTTTTTTTTTTTTTTTTTTTTTTTTTTTTATTATATATATTTTTCCGCCTTTTTTTCTACGTCATTTGAGATTTTTTTTGCCCTTAATATTTTTTTTTTCTTCACTTCTCTTTCTCAATTCTTTACTGCTCCTTCCGCTCCTCCTCCTCCTCCTCCTCCTCCTCCTCCTCCTCCTCTTTGTGTGTGTGTGTTGTGCGGGGGGGGAGGGGGGGGGGGATAGATCATTTAAATTCAGATCTTTTTTTCTTGCACTTTTTTAGCATTTCTGATTTTTTTCTTTTCTTTTTTTCACTTTTTTACCGTCCGATTTTTTTTATTTTTTTTTTTTACAATTTTTTTTTTTGCTATTTGTGATTTTTTTTACAATTTTTTTTTTTTTTTTTTTGACAGATTTTGGACATTATTATTATTTTTTATATATATTATTATTATTATTATTATTATTATTATATTATTATTATTATTACTATACAGGATTCCCGTGTGTGTGTGCGTGTGTCAGTGTCAGTGGTGTGTGTGTGTGTGTGACTGTGTGTGTGTGGGTGTCTGTGTCTGTGTGTGTGTGTGTGTGTGTGTGTGTGTGTGTGTGTTATGTATCTATAAGTGATTTAAGTTGGATAATTTAAAGGCTACAAATAAATAATATGATAAGGACTTTTAATAGTTAAGATCATTTATAACAAGTGTAGACGTTAGTATAAGAAATATTGCTTCCTTACCGTGAAGACTTGGATATGTTCAAAAGTATTATTATTATTGATGTGTGTGTGTGGGTTTTTTGTGTCAGTGTGTGTGTGTTAGTGTTTTTTTTTTTTTTTTTTTTTGTCTGGTGTGTTTTTTTTTTTTTGTGAGTGGTGGTTTTTTTTTTTTTTTTTTGTCTGGTGTGTTTTTTTTTTTTTGTCTGGTGTTTTTTTGTTTTTTTGTCAGTGGTGTAGTTGTTTTTTTGTGAGTGGTGTTTTTTTTTTTTTTTGTCAGGTTTTTTTTTTTTTGTGGTTTTTTTTTTTTTTTGTCTGGTTTTTTTTTTTTTTTTTGTTTGTCAGTTTGGTGTGTTTTTTTTTTTTTTTTTTTTTTTGTGTGGAGAGTTGAGAAAATGTTATTGTAAAAATATGTGATTCTATAATTAGAAACACTCAGTCACGTTACATTTCTGGTTCGTATCATCCGACGGTGTGTTTGTATTTATTTTATGTGATCGGTGGCTACTCAATATATTTTTTTTTGCTACGAACATTTTCCTGTTAACTTACTGTGTATTTTAGTTATGTCTAGTGATGTATTAGCTAGCTAAGCTTGGTTACTTACGCTGATGTATAATGCTAGTATTAGTCTAACTGTGTCTTATGTGGTAAAGGGTAGATCAGATGTGCAAAACATGGCAACTCAGCCTCGTCGCTAACGTAACTGGCGACGACTATCAATATTGCGTCATTTGTTTACATCTGTCAGCCAATCAGCGCACGTGTACTGGCGGTCATCGCGTTGACGTCACATGTTTACCTTTTTTAGCCAATCAGCGTGCGTATAGCGGCGGCCATCGCGCTGACGTCACATGTGTACCTTTTTTAGCCAATCAGCACGTGCTAGCATGCATTAAGCCACGCCCACTTTTTGTACATCAAGATAGAAAAATTATTTAAAGACAGAAAGAGAAAGATAGACAGACAGAGAGAGAAACAGACACAGAGAGAATGAGAGAGAGAGAGCTATATTAGGAAATTTCACCTCTGGGAAGTTCTATGGTTGTACATATGGAGAATAATTTGTTTGTTGACGTGCAGGCTCTCCGTTGACTCAGACTGATAGAGGAAGAAAAAGCAAATAAATAATTCTCAATAATGCTATAAAAAACCCCATTGTTTCTATCCATGGAAGATCTACGTGTCTACCTATGGAGGATAATGAGAGTTCAGTTCAGTTCAGCAGTTCAGTTGTGGGTCGGGAGTTGGCCTTTTTCCTGGGCACTCCCTGACGTGTTTCTTCTTGCTGTCTGGGTCTTTAATTAGTTGTCTTCTCTTATTTTATCTTATTAGTTTCTTCTTATTTTCTCTGGTCATCCAAAAACTGTTGATTGTTCTTTTTGTTTCTTCCTAGTGTTATGTAGACAGTCTCTCAATTGACTGGGTGACAGGTGACAGGTGGTCTTTGTGATGTAAACAAACAGCGGCGTGGCGTGTGTCTCTCTTCAGTAGTCTGGTTTTTATGGTGTTGTGTGTGTGTGTCTATGGCCGAGGTTCACGTCATTGGGCAGATCCAGGGCGCCACAGGCTTCCCCGACGCCTCGCTGCTCTGCAAGTGGACCCTACAGCTGGGTAAGGTTACTATACTGACCTAACCTAGTTGTTGTTGTTGGGGTTCATTCGGGGTTGAATGCCGGACGTTTCGCCCCATGGATGTTTCGCCCCCGCCCAATCGCGGACGTTTCGCCCCCATTTGCGGACGTTTCGCCCCCCATTTGCGGACGTTTCGCCCCCCTCGCGGACGTTTCGCCCCCCGGATTCGCCCCACGGAAATTACTATACTGTTTCAAAACTGTTCATCCAATGACTACAAAATCATCAGAAATACTGATAGATTTGTTTACGCACAAAATGATGACGAAATGCTGTTATGGACCGGTCTTAAAGGGACAGTGGACTGGAATTCCGTACTATAGTCAAAACAGGATTTGAGTGATAGTCCGATTTTTCTACGATAATTTCCATATTTCTTCTTCAAATCTATCCAAATTTTGACACACTTAGTTTCTCACCAATACCTAACTACACGTCAATATTTCTGATGATTTTGTAGTCATTTGATGAACAGTTTTGAAATAGCAGTCATTTCCGTGGGGCGAATCCGGGGGGCGAAACGTCCGCGAGTGGGGCGAAACATCCACGAATGGGGGCGAAACGTCCGCTAATGTGGGGCGAAACGTCCGCGATTAGGAGGAGGCGAAACGTCCATGGGGCGAAACATCCGGTTACCGTTGGGGGTTTGATGGGGCCGTGCAGGCTGTGGTGCTGTGGATGAATCAGCAGGTTAGATCCTGTGCAGTTGGCCAGACTTGTGTAGGAAGGTCCTGGTGTGCTTGAGGATTTTGAAGGCCAAGCTGGGGTCTGGAGAGCCACCCAGGAGGTTGGCTAGAGTGGGCCTGCGGAGGAGGAGTGGATATAGTGATTGGAGGAGTGCCGTGCGGTGGGAGTGGTGGCGAGGACAGTGCAGGAGGAGGTGTTCAGGTGTGTGCAGGTGTGTGGGGCACCAGGGGCAGTGAGGGCTGTCAGTCATGCCCAGTTTGTGTAGGTGGGCGTTGAGGCAGGTGTGGCCAATCTGTAACTAACTACTTTTTCTTGGCCTACAATAGGTGCTTGTTTTAATGGTGCTAGTTTTATTTTGCGCAAACCAAAAAAAAAAAAATATATATATATTTTTGTGGTTAAGGTTAGGTTAGATTTCTTTAAAACCTATAAGATTAGGTTAGGTTAGGTTAGGTTTCATTAAAACATAAGGTTAGGTTAGGTTTCATTTTTTTTTTCATTTTTTTTTTTTTTTTTTTTTTTGGTTTGCGCAAAATAAAACTATCACCATTAGAACAAGCACCTATTGTAGGCCAGGAAAAAATAGTTGGTGTCTCTGAAAACGACAGTGAAACTCTCGTCCATTATTACTGACTGAGTGTTGAGAACCCCCCAATCCCCCGCTAGGAGGTTAGGTTATATTTGTTTAGGTTAGGGTAGGTTATATTTGGGTAGGTTAGGTTAGATTTGGTTAGGTTAGGATAGATTTGGTTAAGTTAGCTTAGGTTAGGTTATCGGTGGGTCAAGCCCCCCGCTAGGTTAGGTTAATTTTGGTTAGGCAAATTCCTCTAGATATAAGGAAATTACGCTAGATCTAGGGAATTTTACCCCCCTACACAACTCTTAAATTACGTGTTTCCGACGCATAATTTGTTCCCCACCCGAAAACCCCGCGTTCCCACAGGTCCCCAAACTTGTTTAGGGGAAGTGGGAGAGTATGGGCAAACACTAGAAATTTACCCCTAACCTTAACGGGTATAATGGACGAGGACTGCGCGGTCGTTTTCAGAGACACCGACTATTTTTTTCCTGGCCTACAATAGGTGCTTTTTCTAATGGAGATAGTTTTATTTTCCGGAAACTCATTTAAAAAAAAAAATAATTATCACCGAATTTTATGGTCGCCATTTCCATTAAAAACACTGAATCTCCATCAGAAGAAGCACTTGGCCGGGAGAAGTTAGTCAGGGTCTCAGATAACAGTGAAGTAATTGAATTGAACATACCTAACCTAACTTAACCTAACCTAACCTAACCTTAACCTAACTTTAACCACTAACTATATCTAACCTAACCTTAACCACTAAGTATATCTAACCTAACCTAACCTTAACCATGCATAAAATTCTGTGAGGATTATTATTTTTTTTTTTTAATGAGTTTCCAGAAAATAAAACTATCTCCATTAGAAAAAGCCCCTATCATAGGCCAGGAAAAATAAGTCGCTGTCTCTGAAAACGACCGCGAAAATCTCGTCCATTATAACCCATCAGTTTTCATTACTTTCATTACTTTTCATCACTTTTCTCATCACTTTTTCATTACTTTTATCACTTTTTCATCACTTTTTCATTACTTTTTATCACTTTTTCATCACCTTTTCATTACTTTATTTCACTTTCATCACCTTTTCATCACTTTTTCATTACTTATTATCACTTTTTCATTACTTTTCATCACTTTTTCATTACTTTTCATTACTTTATCATTACTTTCATTACTTTTCATTACTTTTTCATTACTTTTCATCACTTTTCATCACTTTCACTACTCTTCATCACTTTTTCATTACTTTTCATCACTTTTTCATCACTTTTTCATTACTTTTCATCACTTTTCATTACTTCATTACTTTTCATTACTTTTCATCACTTTCATTACATTTCATTACTTTTCATCACTTTTTCATTACTTTTCCTCACTTTTCATCACTTTTTCACTACTCTTCATCACTTTTTCATTACTTTTTCACTACTCTTCATCACTTTTTCATTACTTTTCATCACTTCATTACTTTTCATAACTCGGCGCAGTCCTCGTCCATTATCACCGATTATATTTTATCTTATTATTCTTTTTTTTCTTCTTTTTTTTCTATTTTTTTTCATTTATTTATTCTTTGATTATTATTTTATTATTATTTATTATTATTATTATTATTATTATTATTATTATTTACACCCTCCACCCACTTCCGCAGGTGGAGGGTGGCGGGTGGTGGAGGGCGAGGCGGAGGGACAGACTCAGGCGGATTGCTCGGAGGTGGGCGAGGACGTGGTCTGGTGCCATCCACTCGACATCCACCTATCCACGCGCGGTATCCAAGGTGTGTGTGTGTGTGTTTGGTGTGTGTGGGTGGGGGTTGGTTGGGTGGGGTTTTGGGTGGGGTGGTGTGGGGGGGGAATGTGTGTGTGTTTTGGAGGGTGTGGGGGTATTGTGGGTGTGGGGTGTGTGTTGGTCTGGGGGTTGGGGGTGGTGTGGGGGTGGGGGTGGGTGGGTGTTGGTGTTGGGTTGGGGTGTGGTGGGGGGTTGTGGGGTGGGTTGTGGTGGTGGTGGTGGGATGTGGTGTGTGGGTGTGGATGTGGTGGGTGGGTGTGGGTGTGGTGGGTGGGTGGGGGTGTGGGGGTGGTGGGGGGGAATGTGTGTGTGTGTGGGGGGGGTGTGTGTGTGGGTGTGGGTGTGTGTGGATAAGTTTAATGCTACAATAAGTTCGATGAAGGGGAGAGACCGCCGTGAAAATATGAAAATAATTTTTTTAAATACGAATGTGAGTTATATGGTCTATGGCAACACCCTAGCCTTTGGCTTTCGAATGGTGGAATTTTTTTCAGTCGGACATAAATTTAAATGCCCATAGCGAGGGGATTTAAATGGCTTTTAAACTTTCAAAACTTGTAAAAAAATTATTTTATTTATGATTTTTTGTTGGATAATTTTCCCATATATCAAAACTAAGCCTTAAAAACAACCCCCAGCAATCTTCAGGGTGAAGGTTGTTGCCCAGGTAACAATTGTGGAACACAATTTTGGATATGAAAAGTGCAACCTGTTCACAACAATTTTTGGAACCAATGTAGCCTGTGCATCCCCCAAGGCCTGGCAAAGAGAGAACAGAGAAGAATGACACCCAAGAACACAATAAACAAGAAGAGGAAGACAGACAAAGGAATTCCAACCGCAAGCTAGGCACCTGGTGACTGTTGCTGGAACCTAGCCACCATGAGGGGCCTGGCGCCCTGACACCCTCGCCTTGGAGCCATTCATTAATACCTTTATAAGGGGGACAAGGTGCAGATCCTTTTATGCATGCATTGATATGTGATTACTGATCCCATAACATTCACATGCAAGGAGCATTGACAGCATAGTACCTTCACTGCAGCGCAGAAACTTTAGCAAAACTTCAAATGCGTTTTTCTCAAAACTAGTATAAAATGAACATAAAATAATTTCTGCTTTTATTTTTGGCACGATTTTCACAAAACTTTAGGACACACAAAATCAAATATCGTGGAAAAATCTGTCCTGTTTTTTTTTTTTTTTTTTCAAGGCTTAGTTTTGATGGAGGGGAACAATTATCCTAAAAAATTTCATTTTTTTTTTTTTTTTTTACAATTTTTTACAGCTTTTTCGGAAACAGTTAAAAAAAAAAAACCCAGGACAAATTGTTGTAATAACAATGAATGATCAGATCCGCGTCACAAGGAAACCGGTCAAGAAATGGCTGAGAAAAATCAATTCAAAATTTCATAAAAAAACAAAAAAATAATTTTCCTTAAATTTTTCAATTTTTTCCTTTCATCTGACCAGCTTGAAATGTTCGTGTGATAACAAGGCTACTAATATACACAACATATACATTATTCATGCCCGTAGATGCAATTTTTAATTCACGGCGGACTCTTCCCTTAAGGCTGAAATGATTCATGGACTCACTCACAAACCAAAGAAAATATGCTTTTTTGAAATAATAATTCTGTTTTTCCTCCTTTTTTCTATTTCCTCCTCCTCCTCCTCCTCCTCCTCCTCCTCCTCCTCCTCCTCCTCCTCCTCCTCCTCCTCCTCCTCCTCCTCCTCCTCCTCCTCCTCCTCCTCCTCCCCAGGGTGGCCGCGTCTCCTCCTACAAGTCTACCGCCAGGACTCCCTAGGGCGTGTGGATGTGTGTGGCTACGGCCTGGCCACCCTCCCCACCCACCCCGGCACCCACACCCTGCACTGCCACACCTGGAGGCCCCTAGGTACCCCCACACACACACTGGGAAGGGAGCGCTTGCCACGCTTGGGGAGTTAGAGAGCTTGGGGAGTTAGAGAGCTTGGGGTGTTAGAGAGCTTGGGGTGTTAGAGAGCTTGGGGTGTTAGAGAGCTTGGGGTGTTAGAGAGCTTGGGGAGTTAGAGAGCTTGGGGAGTTAGAGAGCTTGGGGTGTTAGTTAGTTTTTGGAGAATGTTAGAGTGGC
>JACEEZ010019178.1:457500-482500 GCA_016584305.1 Chionoecetes opilio
CTATATACTACACTACTATACTACTACTACAGCAACACCATCCTTAACTCTTCAAACGAGACAAAACACGACATATAAACAAAACTACAATACTATACTACACTACTACGATACTACTACACTACTACACACCAAACCCTCTTTCAACTCCTCCAAAACAGACAAACACGAATAAACAAATCAACAACACTATGACTACGACTACTACACTATAGACACACTACACACCAATGCGACCGTCACCACTCTCAAAGGGAAGACCAGACAGACGAGAAGAAAGCAGAGAGAGGATAGACGACACGAATGGGAGGACAGACAGACAGACATACACGACTACTATGAACGACCGACCAAGGACACGACGACACAGATGGGGCGCAAGAACGAGACCAAAACAACGAATGAGAGAAGACAGAAGCAGAATGGGAGAAGAGACAGCAGACAGTACTGAGAGACACGAACGAATGGGAGAGACAGACATACAGACAGAATGGGAGAGATCGACGACAGACAAATGGGAGAGACAAACAGACAGAATGGAGAGACAGACAGACAACGAATGGAAGCACAGACAGACATGGAGAGACCAGCAGAACAGAATGGGATAGACAGACAACACAGAATGCGAGAGAGGCAGACAGACGAATGGAGGAGAGACAGACAGACAGATGGGAAGAACAGACAGACACAAATGGGAGAGACAGACAGACAGACAGACTGGGAGAGACGACAACCAGACAGAATGGGAGAGAAGACAGACAGAACGAATGGAGAGAAGACAGACAGACAGAATGGAGAGAGAGACAGACGACAGAATGGAGACAGACGACGACAGAATGGGAGAGACAGACAGACAGAATGGGAGAGAGACAGACACAGACAGAATGGGAGAGACAGACGACAGACGAATGGGAGAGACCAGACAGACAGAATGGAGAGACAGACAGACAGACAGAATGGGAAGACGACAGACAACAGAATGGGAGAGACAGACAGACAGCAGAATGGGAGAGACAGACAGACAGACGATGGAGAGACAGACAGACCAATGGGAGAGACAGACAGACACGAATGGGAGAGAGACAGACAGACAGAAATGAGGCACGACAGACCAGACAAATGGGAGAGACAGACAGACAGACAGAATGGGAGGAGAGACAGACAGACAGAATGGGAGAGACAGACAGACAGACAGAATGGAAGAAGACAGACAGACATGGGAGAGACAGACAACGACAGAGGGAGAGAGACAGACAGAATGGAGAGACAGACAGACAGACAGAATGGAGAGAAGCAGACGCAGAGGAGAGACAGACAGACAGGGGAGAAAGGCGAAAGAGACAGACAGACAGACAATGGAGGAGACAGACAGACAGAATGGGAGAGAAGACAGACAGACAGAATGGGAGAGAAGACGACAGACAGAATGGAGAGACGAGAGACAGAATGGGAGAGAGACAGACAGACAGAATGGGAGAGAGAGACAGACAGTACAGAATGGGAGAACAGACAGACAGACGAATGGGAGAGAACAGACAGACAGAATGGGAGAGACAGACAGACAGACAGAATGGGAGAGACAGACAGACAGACAGAATGGGAGAGACAGACAGACAGACAGAATGGGAGAGACAGACAGACAGACAGAATGGGAGAGACAGACAGACAGACAGAATGGGAGAGCAGACAAAAATAGAACAGACAGAAATGGAGAGAGACAGACAGGACAAGACAGAAGGGAGAGACAGACAGACAGAAAGGAGAGAAGACAGACAGAATGGAGAGACAGACAGACAGAATGGGAGAGACAGACAGACAGAATGAGGAGCACAGACAGACAGACAGAATGGAGAGAGAAGACAGACAGACAGAATGGGAGAGACAGACAGACAGACAGATGGGAGAGACAGACAGGACAGACAGTGGAGAGAAGACAGACGACAGAATGGGAGAGACAGACAGACAGACAGAATGGAGAGAGACAGACAGACAATGGAAGACAGACAGAGGAATGGGAGAGACAGACGATCAGACAGAATGGGAAGAGACAGACAGACAGACGAATGGGAGAGAGAGACAGACGAGGAAGAGAGGAAAGAGAGAGACAGGACAGACAGAATGGAGAGAAGACAGACAGACAGAAGGGAGAGACAGACAGACAGCAATGGGAGAGAAGACAGACAGACAGACAAATGGGAGAGACAGACAGACAGACAGAATGGAGGAAGACAACAGACAGAATGGAGAAAGACGAAGACAGAATGGAGGAGACAGCAGACAGAATGGGAGGAGAGACAGACAGATGGAGAGAGAGAAGACAAATGAAGCAGACGATCGCAATGGTTAGAGACAGACAGATAGTAATGGGAGAAACACTTACAGAAGGGAGAAGACGAAGAAGAATGGAGAGAGATGAAGAGAGAATGGGAGAGAGAGAAGAGAAGAATGGGAGAGCAGGAGAAGATGGAGAGAAGACAGAGACAGATGGGAGACAGACAGCAGACAGATGTAAGAAGACAACAGACCGAAAGGGAAAGAAAAGAAAATCGAGAGACAAGACAGGACGTGAGACAGACAGACAGACAAAAAGACACAGACAGACAATGGAGATAAGAAGAGTAAGGGAAAGAGAAAGAGGGAGGAAAACAGACAGAAGGAAAGAAAACTATTGAAACTCGCAGACAGAAACAACAGAACGAATACCGAACAACAAATAAGAGAACAGAAGAATGGAGAGAAAGCGAAAATGAGAGACATAGAAAGAAGCAAAATGGCACACGAGAATGGAGAGGACCGACGTGGGAGCCGAAGAATGGGGAAGAAGAGAAGCGAGAGAGAGAGGGGGGGGGGGGGGGGGCTAATGAGAAAAGAAGTAAAAAGAAAGATTGATGATGGATGGGCTAAAAAGATAGAGGTGAAGTCCAACTTCTGGTCAAACCTCTGAGCGCCAGTTATCACCTCGTTTCAATAAATTCACTCGTGATGTTTTAGTAGTTTTTCAATATTACCTCTCGTATGTTTATTACCTCCTTTAGTAAGTAGTAGTAGTAGTAGTAGTGTATACGTAGTGTAGTAGTAGTATAGTGTGTAGTAGTTAGTATATCGTAGTAAGTAAGTAGTAGGTAGTAGTGGTAGTATACGTAGTGTAGTAGTAGTAGTGTGTATAGTATATCGTAGTAGAGTAGGCGTAGTGTAGTATGTTAGATAATAAATATTCTTTCTTTCTTTCCCACAGGTTCAAATTGACGTTGGAATAATTTTGAGAGACTTTGATAAGTATGGCGTGATGTCCTAAAGAGAGAGAGAGAGAGAGAGAGAGAGAGAGAGAGAGAGAGAGAGAGAGAGAGAGACAGAGAGAGAGAGAGAGAGAGAGAGAGAGAGAGGACTTAAACCCCAAAAATACCCCAACAAAATTCAGAAGGTGAAAATGAAAATCTTCAGTTCAACACCTCACCTCCTCTTCCTCCTCCTCCTCCTCCTCCTCCTCCTCCACCCAGCCTCAACCACCACCACAACCACCCCCACCACCACTACCACACCACAACCACCACCTATAAACGCAACAGTCCAAGTCAACGCCACGAGTATAAACGTCGCGAACTTCAACGAAACTTCGGGGAATGGGACGGACTACGGCGATTATAACGACGTTCGCGGAAGGGAACGGAACTATAAC
The DNA here is from genome assembly GCA_016584305.1 of Chionoecetes opilio. NCBI lineage: Eukaryota > Metazoa > Arthropoda > Malacostraca > Decapoda > Majidae > Chionoecetes > Chionoecetes opilio. The sequence goes on from JACEEZ010019178.1 coordinate 461,177, forward strand.
TACTGCTGCTACTACTGCTGCTACTTCTGGTGCTGATGATGATGATGATGAATTGATAGTGGATGATTTCTGCCTTTGTGATTTGAAGGTGAGAGAGAGAGAGAGAGAGAGAGAGAGAGAGAGAGAGAGAGAGGAGAGAGAGAGAGAAGAGAGATTGATTGATTGATTGATTGGCCTTAAATAGATACAGGTTGAAGTTCCCAAACTCGGCAACCTCGGGACCAGCGCCGAGCCGAGTAATGGAATTTTTCGGCTTTTAGAACGTAGATATATTAAGGGGAAAAAAAGCCATCCAACTTCTTCAAAAGGTCAATTTTCTCAGAACTAGTGAACCCATTGTTCTTGCTTTTCTTTTCCCTTGCCCCAGTAGGTGTTCCTGGACGTTTGGGAGCCATAATACCCATAACAGACCTGTAGAAGTACACAAAATAGCAGTGTACACAACTCTACAGTCACAACACCACTGAACAATAACAACAAACAAATCGGCGGGAGAAACCCAGCGGCCTAGTGTGGTGGCACCCAGCGGCCTAGTGTGGTGGCACCCAGCGGCCTAGTGTGGTGGCACCCAGCGGCCTAGTGTGGTGGCACCCAGCGGCCGACCCGGCAACTACGCCCAGGGTTTTGGGTGTTCTGCCGGGTTTTGGAAAATCCCGAACCATAGCCGAGTTTTGGGTGTTGCCGAGTCTTGGGATGCCGAGTTTGGGAACTTCAACCTGTATAATCTTTGAAGACGATTTCTTTCCTTAATTGAGGCTCGTATAGCTTGTGATGTATAGGGTTTAGCGATAGACTTATCCTTGACCTAACATGTTGTTATTGGAAAGTGCTTGTTATATAACTTTGAAATTTGTTGTATGGCAGCATTAAAAGTGTCATTGATATCACTACTATGAACCTCCCACTTGCAGTTCGATAAATCAGTTTAAAATTTAGAAATGGTATAATAGTGAATATTTGTTTAGTAATAATTCTGTAGGCGTCACTTTTGATCGTGCTTGGGTTACTCAGTTCAGTTCAGTTCAGTTGTGGGTCGGGAGTCAGGCCTTTTTCAACGGCACTCCCTGACGTGTTTCTTCTTGCTGTCTGGGTCTTTAATTAGTTGTCTTCTCTTATTCTATCTTACTGAATACACTGACATCGGGAAGTGGTCGCTTATAGAGGTGTATAATATGCCACTAGATTGATCATTATCTAAATTATTAGTCCCTATAGGGTCAATTAAGGAGGCTGAGGATCTAGTAACTCATGTTGGCTTACTGATAGCTGCAAAAAATAAATATGAATCTAGTAAATTCACCCGGTCGTGCATGTTGTTATCACCTCGTTTCAATAAATTCACCAGGTCGTGCATGTTGTTATCACCTCGTTTCAATAAATTCACCAGGTCGTGCATGTTGTTATCACCTCGTTTCAATAAATTCACCAGGTCGTGCATGTTGTTATCACCTCGTTTCAATAAATTCACCAGGTCGTGCATGTTGTTATCACCTCGTTTCAATAAATTCACCAGGTCGTGCATGTTGTTATCACCTCGTTTCAATAAATTCACCAGGTCGTGCATGTTGTTATCACCTCGTTTCAATAAATTCACCAGGTCGTGCATGTTGTTATCACCTCGTTTCAATAAATTCACCCGGTCGTGCATGTTGTTATCACCTCGTTTCAATAAATTCACCCGGTCGTGCATGTTGTTATCACCTTCGTTTCAATAAATTCACCCGGTCGTGCTGTTGTTATCACCTCGTTTCAATAAATTCACCCGGTCGTGCATGTTGTTATCACCTCGTTTCAATAAATTCACCCGGTCGTGCATGTTGTTATCACCTCGTTTCAATAAATTCACCCGGTCGTGCATGTTGTTATCACCTCGTTTCAATAAATTCACCAGGTCGTGCATGTTGTTATCACCTCGTTTCAATAAATTCATATTCATATCTCCTATTAAATAGCCTGGCAAGCCCTCATTAGATGCACAGGTTGAAGTTCCCAAACTCGGCATCCCAAGACTCGGCAACACCCAAAACTCGGCTATGGTTCCGGATTTTCCAAAACCCGGCAGAACACCCAAAACCCTGGGCGTAGTTGCCGGGTCGGCCGCTGGGTGCCACCAACTAGGCCGCTGGTGCCACAACACTAGGCCGCTGGGTGCCACCACACTAGGCCGCTGGGTGCCACCACACTAGGCCGCTGGGTGCCACCACACTAGGCCGCTGGGTTTCTCTCGCCGATTTGTTTGTTGTTATTGTTCAGTGGTGTTGTGACTGTAGAGTTGTGTACACTGTTATTTTGTGTACTTCTACAGGTCTGTTATGGGTATTATGGCTCCCAAACGTCCAGGAACACCTACTGGGGACAGGGAAAAAACAAGCAAGACAATGGGTTCACTATTTCTGAGAAAATTGACCTTTTGAAGAAGTTGGATGGCTTTTTTTCCCCTTAATATATCTACGTTCTAAAAGTGGGAAAATTCCATCACTCGGCTCGGCGCTGGTCCCGAGGTTGCCGAGTTTGGGAACTTCAACCTGTAGTAGTAGTAGTAATAGTAATAGTAGTAGTAGTAGTAGTAGTAGTAGTAGTAGTAGTAGTAGTAGTAGTAGTAGTAGTAGTAGTAGTAGTAGTAGTAGTAGTAGTAGTAGTAACCTGTAGTTTGTAAAATGTAATCAAGGGCAAGTGTAAACTGTGCAGGATTAGTATTAGGAGGCCGCTCTATCATCCCTAAGATTAAGTTGTGTGATCCTTCAACTCTTAAGACTAATGCTTCAAGGTGTGGTAACTGTGGTGAAATGTCTTATAGTCCATCCTTGGACGACTACTAGGCAGTAAACACCAATTCCGGCCAGTTCTATTCTGTCTTAAGTAGGAATTGTATTGGCGAGATTATAAAGTTTGCAAATATGTCATTTAAGCGGTTCCATACCACATGTTGAAGTTCCAAACTCGGAACTCGCCAGCGCCGAGCCATGACTAGGGCATCCAATTTGGCATTTTTCAGATAGTGACCCCTCTGTAGGTGTTCGCCATACCCATACAACTTAGAAGTACCAAAAACAGTGAGAAAGAACATCACAAGCATAGTGTGTAGGGCTAGGTTGGTATAAAGAGGGCGAGGAGCGAGGGTAGAGCACGGGAGGTAGAGAGATGAATATGATTACGCAGAGAATGAATATAGTCATGCATATTTCTTCAGACATCGTGCTGAATGTCTTACTTATCTGTTCTTACCAAGTCATTGAGCATTAGTCTTAAGAGTTGAAGGCGAAAGGATGATTATCGTCCTCTAATGCTAATCTGCACAGTTTACACTTGCCTTGATTATATTTTACAAACTACAGGTTCTACTATACTACTAACTACTACTATCTACTACTACTACTACATACTAAACTACTACTACTATTACTATACTACTATTACTATTACTACTACTACTACAGGTTGAAGTTCCCAAACTCGGCAACCTCGGGACCAGCGCCGAGCCGAGTAATGGAATTTTCCGACTTTTAGAACGTAGATATATTAAGGGGGAAAAAAAGCATGAAAATCACGTTTGGACGTTTGGGAGCCATAATACCCATAACAGACCTGTAGAAGTACACAAAATAACAGTGTACACAACTCTACAGTCACAACACCACTGAACAATAACAACAAACAAATCGGCGGGAGAAACCCAGCGGCCTAGTGTGGTGGCACCCAGCGGCCTAGTGTGGTGGCACCCAGCGGCCGACCCGGCAACTACGCCCAGGGTTTTGGGTGTTCTGCCGGGTTTTGGAAAATCCGGAACCATAGCCGAGTTTTGGGTGTTGCCGAGTCTTGGGATGCCCAGTTTGGGAACTTCAACCTGTACAAGCAAAATCTGAATCATCTAAATTAAAAAATGGAAATAAATAGCAGACAGCAGTCATGTTAAGTCATAAGTTTAGGTCAGAAATGATTACCTGATACAATATTGACTTATTTCCGAGGGACATCTTGAGTTGTGTCGCCGTATCTTAGAGGGAGAGAGAGAGAGAGATAGATAGATAGATAGATAGATAGATAGATGAGAGAGAGAGAGAGAGAGAGAGAGAGAGAGAGAGAGAGAGAGAGAGAGTTTTAAATGGCGAAGAGTTGAAGTGAATATTAAGTTCATGGATATTTCTTCAGAGTCTCGTAATGGCATTTCTTGAGCTTGTTTTACTGTTTTTTATTTGATAATATTATAGAACAAACATTTATGAAGATTACAGTATACCATATATACTGATAAACCAGTCTATATGATGTTCATTGATAGTCAGTCATATGCAGCAAGTGACTGGCCAGCAGACTGTTAACTCCTGTCACGCGGCGGAGGTCGTTCTCACGCGCTCCACAGGGCATCCGGGAGTGAGGTATCTTGGCGTTGAATGTCTTTGGTAGTAGTAGTAGTAGTAGTAGTAGTAGTAGTAGTAGTGGTAGTAGTAGTAGTAGTAGTAGTAGTAGTAGTAAAGAAGTATTATTATTATTATTATTTATTTTTTACCAGGTTGGCTCGTGTGACGTAAATTGTTGTTGTGACGGCGATTGTTCTGCCTTCGACCGCCTGGCTTTCTCCCACTGCCTGCCCCGCCCCTCCCCTACCCCGGGTGAGTGGTAGTAGTAGTAGTAGTAGTAGTAGTAGTAGTAGTAGTATCGTCAACAACACTAATGTTGCCATATGAGTTTAGTATATACAAGAAAATCCCTAAAATCGTTGCTATCTCTCTCTCTCTCTCTCTCTCTCTCTCTCTCTCTCTCTCTCTCTCTCTCTCTCTCTCTCTCTCTCTCTCTCTCTCTTCTCTCCCCTCTCTCTCCCCCCCCCCCCCCAGACGGTCGTTACTGTGTGCGTAGAGACATCCTCTTCGGCCACAACACAGAGTACAGGCTGGAGGTGGGCGGTGGGGGCCTGGCCTGCATAGTGACTGACAACCTGCCCCAACGCACCACCTTCACCCCCGTCAAGGTGAGTGCGTCATCAGTTAATTTGGCCATAAACCCACCCCACTATCTGGCAACCCTGATGTTACAGTGAACCAGGGTGTGTGTGATGGGTGTGGGAGTGTGGTGTGTGGGTGGTGTGTGGGTGGGTGTGTGTGTAGTTGTGTGGTGACAGTGGTGTGTGTGTGGGAGCAGGGTTTCTAGTTTCAAGACCATTTTTTTATTTTAAGGCAATTTAGGTCTGGGATGGACATTTCTAAGGAAACGCAAAATCTAAGGAAATCCTATGGCAATTCAGTTTTTTCGGACATTTCTACCGTAGATAACAGTAAAGTCACCAGGACAACTTTTTTTTCTGTGTACAGCCGTGTGGTGGCGTTAATAGTTACATTTGTACATCCATGATTTCAGGACAGTTAGAAGGGGCTATCTGGAGAGTCTGTGTCATTTTGTGTCTTCATCTGTGTCATAGTAGGGCTATAAATGAACAAATGACAAAAATATCTACAAAGTGGCTACCAACAGTAGAGTCGCCATCTAGTGTTTATTTACTGAGTGTCGTACCGCTGTCGTCGTCGCCCGAAAAAAAACCGCGTAGTGAAACTGTAAAGCGTCTATACTTGCAGCTACAAAGCATAAAACAACGCTGAAACAGTGTAGATTATACAGTCATGATATAAACTACTGTGTATCATCTTCAGTGGCACAGACACAACAGTAGTGAGGCTATCATCCCTAATATATGGCGCCTGGCGACATTACTGCAGGTGGCAACTTTACTGTTATCTACGGTAGAGCTGTGTAGATAAGTTAACTAGCCAGGTGAGCTGATAATACACATTCTATTTGCCTTTGAAAAGATGACCAAAGGACAAATTCTCGGTGCTAATTTCATATCTATAGCATCTACCACAGCAAGGATATTGGGGAATGGGGAGGAGGGAGGTGGTGCATGGGTGGTGCATGGGTGGTGGGTGGGTGGTGGGTGGTGCATGGGTGGTGGGTGGCGAGGGGCTGGTGGGAGCCGTGGGACAGGGGGGGGGTAGCGCTCTAATGACAAGTTCAGTTCCTGTCCTGCTGTCTGATAAAATGAGAAAATACAATAATGTTGAGTTGACAATTCGAGCGGCGATAAGCGGTCTAATATGGAAAAAAAAAAAACAGTCACGCAAATGGAGTCCGTTATATCGAGGTCCGTTACATCGAGGTCCGTTATATCGAGGTCCGTTATATCGAGGTCCGTTATATCGAGGTCCGTTATATCGAGGTCCGTTACATCGAGGTCCGTTATATCGAGATCCGTTACATCGAGGTCCGTTATATCGAGGTCCGTTATATCGAGGTCCGTTATATCGAGGTCCGTTATATCGAGGTCCGTTATATCGAGGTCCGTTATATCGAGGTTTGACTGTACAGGTTGAAGTTCCCAAACTCGGCATCCCAAGACTCGGCAACACCCAAAACTCGGCTATTGTTCCAGATTTTCCAAAACCCGGCAGAACACCCAAAACCCTGGGCGTAGTTGCCGGGTCGGCCGCTGGGTGCCACCACACTAGGCCGCTGGGTGCCACCACACTAGGCCGCTGGGTGCCACCACACTAGGCCGCTGGGTGCCCCCACACTAGGCCGCTGGGTGCCACCACACTAGGCTGCTGGGTGCCCCCACACTAGGCCGCTGGGTGCCACCACACTAGGCCGCTGGGTGCCACCACACTAGGCCGCTGGGTGCCACCACACTAGGCCGCTGGGTGCCACCACACTAGGCCGCTGGGTGCCACCACACTAGGCCGCTGGGTTTCTCCCGCCGATTTGTTTGTTGTTATTGTTCAGTGGTGTTGTGACTGTAGAGTTGTGTACACTGTTATTTTGTGTACTTCTACAGGTCTGTTATGGGTATTATGGCTCCCAAGCGTCCAGGAACACCTACTGGGGCAAGGGAAAAGAAAAGCAAGAACAATGGGTTCACTAGTTCTGAGAAAATTGACCTTTTCAAGAAGTGGGATGGCTTTTTTTCCCCTTAATATATCTACGTTCTAAAAGTGGGAAAATTCCATGACTCGGCTCGGCGCTGGTCCCGAGGTTGCCGAGTTTGGGAACTTCAACCTGTACTTATATTGTAAATAGAAGAAGCTTTGGACATTTAAATTTCATAATGTTGTGCCTCGGGAGTTTTATGTTATTTATGGTGGCATTTCTGTAGTTATGGGGAGTTTTGTGTTATTTATGGTGGCATTTCTGTAGTTATGGGGAGTTTTGTGTTATTTATGGTGGCATTTCTGTAGTTATGGGGAGTTTTGTGTTATTTATGGTGGCATTTCTGTAGTTATGGGGAGTTTTGTGTTATTTATGGTGGCATTTCTGTAGTTATGGGGAGTTTTATGTTATTTATGGTGGCATTTCTGTAGTTATGGGGAGTTTTGTGTTATTTATGGAGGCATTTCTGTAGTTATGGGGAGTTATATGTTATTTATGGAGGCATTTCTGTAGTTATGGGGAGTTTTGTGTTATTTATGGTGGCATTTCTGTAGTTATGGGGAGTTTTGTGTTATTTATGGTGGCATTTCTGTAGTTATGGGGAGTTTTGTGTTATTTATGGTGGCATTTCTGTAGTTATGGGGAGTTTTATGTTATTATGGTGGGATTTCTGTTTGTTATGGGAGTTATATGTTATTTATGGAGGCATTTCTGTAGTTATGGGGAGTTATATGTTATTTATGGTGGGATTCTGTAGTTATGGGGAGTTTTAGTATTTTGAGGCATTTCTGTAGTTATGGGGAGTTATATGTTATTTATGGAGGCATTTCTGTAGTTATGGGGAGTTATATGTTATTTATGGAGGCATTTCTGTAGTTATGGGGAGTTTTGTGTTATTTATGGAGGCATTTCTGTAGTTATGGGGAGTTTTGTGTTATTTAGGATGGTTTTGGATGGTTCTGTGGAAGGTTCTTGATGTGTATGGATGGTTATATAAGGTTGGAAATAAGTCTTGGAGGGTTCTGTGGAAGGTTCTTGATGTGTATGGATGGTTATATAAGGTTGGAAATAAGTCTAGGAGGGTTCTGTGGAAGGTTCTTGATGTGTATGGATGGTTATATAAGGTTGGAAATAAGTCTTGGAGGGTTCTCTGGAAGGTTCTTGATGTGTATGGATGGTTATATAAGGTTGGAAATAGTCTTGGAGGTTCTCTGGAAGGTTTTTTGATGTGTATGGATGGTTATATAAGGTTGGAAATAAGTCTTGGAGGGTTCTCTGGAAGGTTCTTGATGTGTATGGATGGTTATATAAGGTTGGAAATAAGTCTTGGAGGGTTCTCTGGAAGGTTCTTGATGTGTATGGATGGTTATATAAGGTTGGAAATAAGTCTAGGAGGGTTCTGTGGAAGGTTCTTGATGTGTATGGATGGTTATATAAGGTTGGAAATAAGTCTAGGAGGGTTCTGTGGAAGGTTCTTGATGTGTATGGATGGTTATATAAGGTTGGAAATAAGTCTTGGAGGGTTCTCTGGAAGGTTCTTGATGTGTATGGATGGTTATATAAGGTTGGAAATAAGTCTTGGAGGGTTCTCTGGAAGGTTCTTGATGTGTATGGATGGTTATATAAGCTTGGAAATAAGTCTTGGAGGGTTCTGTGGAAGGTTCTTGATGTGTATGGATGGTTATATAAGCTTGGAAATAAGTCTAGGAGGGTTCTGTGGAAGGTTTTTGATGTGTATGGATGGTTATATAAGCTTGGAAATAAGTCTAGGATGGTTTTTTTGGTAAGGTTTTAGAATATTTATGGATGGCTAGGTATGGTTTTGAAAACTTTTGTCTCAGGAAAACAAAATCTGACCTTATTCTGTATTTCCGCCACCAGGGCGCAAGGTCGCTAGAGGTCGCTATATTTTCTGACCTTTTTTACCCCCAACAGGTCACAAAAAAGTTACATTTAAAAAATTATATAAACGGACCTTATTATCTGACCTTTTTTACCCCAAAAGGTCACAAAAATAGGTCAAATTTATGAAAAGTAAAAACTGACCTTAATTTTGTTTATTTTGTTCCCCTAAGAGGTCACAAAAAAGGTCAAATGCAAGAAATGTATAAACTGACCTTAATTTGTGACCTTTTCCCCCCCAAAAGGTCGCAAAAAAGGCCAAATTTAATAAACTGACCTTATTTGTTTATTTTGTTAACCAAAAGGTCACAAAAAATCAAATAAGATCCCGATTTGACCAAAAGGTCAAATACAAGAAATGTATAAAAAATGACCGTATTTTTTTTTTATCCCAACAGATTGCAAAAAAAGGTCAGATGCAAGAACAGTAAAAAAAAGACCTTAATTTTGTTTCGTTTGTTCCCCATAAAGGTCACAAAAAAGGCCAAATGCAAGAAATGTATAAACTGACCTTAATTTGTGACCTTTTTCCCCAAAAAAGGTCACAAAAAAAGGTCAAATAAAAAAATGTATAAAAACTGACCTGATTTATTTATTTTTAACCCCCAAAAGGTCTCAAAAAAAAGTCAAATTTAAAATATTTATAAAAAACTGACCTTATATATTTTTCTGCCACAGGTCGCAAGGTCGCTAGAGGAGTTCGAGGCGTTGGACAAAGGTCGTAAGTTCTTCTCGTGGCCACAGGAGGAAGAGGAGGAGGAGGAGGAGCGGCCCACTTATAGCTATGGTGATGATGTGTGGGTGTATGCTGGTGGTGATGGTGTTATGGTGAAGATGGGTGAGTATAGTGTGTGTGTGTGTGGGTGTGGGTGTGTGTGGGTGTGTGTGTGTGTGTATGTGTGTGGGTGGGTGCGTGTGTGTGTGTGTGTGTGTGTGTTTTAAGATTTTTGTGGGTCCATATATTTTTAGATTTATATGTGTAATATTTCTCTGTTTTTATCTCTCTCTCCTCATCTCTCTCCCTCCCTCCTTCCTTCCCTCCCTCCCTCCCTTCCCTCTCTCTCCCTCTCTCCCTCCTGCCCCCCCCCCCCCAGGCCTCCCAATAGCCGTCATCAGCAATGAGTGTGAAGCCACCCAAACACTCTCCTACTTAAAAGACTTTGAATCGTCCTGCGCTCTGAGCTTTCGGCGCCTTAACGAGGAGTGCCAAGCGAGGGCCGAGCTGAGTGCCGCCTCCTACCTCGCCTTTGATGTCCTCCTTGGCCCTGGTGTCGAGTATGAGGTGAGGGCTCGAGTAGGAGGGGCAGTGTGAAGGGATTTATTTCATATGAATCGGAAAGAAAATCTGGAAAATAATGCTACAGTAAAATCTTAGTTCATGAAGAAATGCTACCGTAGATAACAGTCAAGTCGCCACCTGCACTAATGTCGCCAGGCGCCATATATAAGGAATGATAGCCTCACTACTGCTGTGTCTGTGCCACTGAAGATGATACACAGTAGTTTATATCATGACTGTATAATCTACACTGTTTCAGCGTTGTTTTATGCTTTGTAGCTGCAAGTATAGACGCTTTACAATTTCGCTACGCGTTTTTTTTTCGGGCGACGACGACAGCGGTACGACACTCAGTAAATAAACACTAGATGGCGACTCTACTGTTGGCAGCCACTTTGTAGATATTTTAGTCATTTGTTCATTTATAGCCCTACTATGACACAGATGAAGACACAAAATGACACAGACTCTCCAGATAGCCCCTTCTAACTGTCCTGAAATCATGGATGTACAAATGTAACTATTAACGCCACCACACGGCTGTACACAGAAAAAAAAGTTGTCCTGGCGACTTTAGTGTTGTCTACGGTAGTTTTTCGTAAACACCTTGCATATACCCAGCAGATTGAGTTAAATCACGTTGAATGAAATACTTGACAGTTCTTCATGTTTCTCTCTTGGCTCACGCCCCCCTTTGGTAATTACCCACGCCCTCCTAGGGGGCTCGTCCCCCAAGTTAACAACCGCTGTACTAGAAGAAACACACATAAAAAAAAACATTAAAAAATCGCACGTAAACACCAGATAATCTAACGCGTAACTTTCCTTCCTTACAGAACACCAGCGTAACGGAGGAAGCAAACACCACCACCACAACCACCACAGACCCCCCTACTACCACACCCACCACCACAGACCCCCCTACTACCACCACCACCACCACAGACCCCCTTACTACCACCACCACCACCACAAACCCCCCTACCACTCCCACAAACCCTCCTACCACACCCCTCCCCACCACAACACCACAGGTTACCACAAACACCCCCACCACCACCACAGACACCCCCACCACCACCCCCACACCAATCACTCCCTACCTATGCCTAACAGACACAAACAAATGCATCCTAACGCCTCTAACAAACATACCAACACCAACATACGAAAACGGCGTCTGTTCAAACGTCACAAAATCAGTTCGTTACGTATTCATACATAACGGAACGAGTGGGCTGTTGAGGGTGGAAGCGAGGGTCGTTCTGGGGGCTGTTGGTTCGGGCAGGCGGACATACGGACAGCAGTTTAGTGTGGGGTTTGTGTGGGGGGATGGCGGTGGTGGTGGTCGTGTGGTGTTTACGAGGAGCGGAAGGCCGGGTTATGTCGTCGGAAGGCCGCTGTTGTTGGGGCGTGTGGTGGAGAATGCGACGGAGGAAGGTGAGGATTTGTGTGTGTGTGTGTGCGTGTGTGTGTGTGGGATTTTTTTTCTTGTGCGATTTAAAAATAATAATAGTAATTTCCTTTGCGATTTTTTTTTTTTTCTCTTTTGTGATTTTTATATATGTATATTTTTAATTCGGTTTTTTTTAAAGTTTTTTTTTTAGGTGTGTGTGGGGGGGGGGGGTTATTGTGTGTGTGTGTTTGTGTGTTATTGAATTAATTTTGTATGTGTTTTGTGTTTGTTGTGTGTGTGTTTTCGTTTTTTTTTTGAGGTATTTTTGTTTGAAAAAAAAAAAAAAAAAAAAAAAAAAAAAATAATAATAATAATAATAATGATAAAAAAAAAATAAAAAAAAAAAAATAAAAAAATAATAATAATAATAATAATGATAAAAAAAAAAAAAAAAAAAAAAATAAAAAAATAATAATAATAATAATAAAATAAAATAATAATAATAATAATAAATAATAATAATAATAATAATAATAATAATAATAATAATAATAATAATAATAATAATAATAAATAATAATAATAATAATAATAATAATAATAATAATAAAATAATAATAATAATAATAATAATAATAATAATAATAATAATATAATAATAATAATAATAATAATATAATAATAATAATAATAATAATAATAATAATAAATAATAATAATAATAAAATAATAATAATATAATAATATAATAATAATAATAATAATAATAATAAAATAATAATAATAATAATAATAATAATAATAAAATAATAATAAAAATAATAATAATAAAATAATAATAATAATAATAATAATAAAATAATAATAATAATAATAATAATAATAATAATAATAATAATAATAATAATAATATAATAATAATAATAATAATAATAATAATAATAATAATAATAATAAAAAAAAAAAAAAAAAAATAATAATAATAATAAAAAAAAAAAAAAAAATAATAATAATAATAATAATAATAATAATAATAAAAAAAATAAAAAAAATTGCGAAATAAACAAATTCCGCTAAATTGATGTTTACGGTAAATCGGGTTTAAATCAAATTTCTAGTGCATCACATTTACTGTTATTATTATTATTATTATCATTATTATCATTGTTATCATTGTTATCATTATTATCATTGTTATTAGTATTATCATTGTTATCATTATTATCAGTAACTAGTAGTAGTAGTAATAGTGGTAGTAGTAGTAGTAGTAGTTGTAGTGATAGTAGTAGTAGTAGTAGTAGTAGTAGTAGTAGTAGTAGTAGTAGTAGTAGTAGTAGTATCATCATATTGACCATTATCATTATTAGCATCATCATTGCCCTCATCATCATCATCATCATTATATCCCCAGGTGAGGTCAGGTCAGCTATCGCCCTTGACCCTGACCCAACCCAGTGGCTGACCTTACTCTCGCCCGGCCCTGGAGGTCAATGCAACACCCGAACACAGGTCAATTACGGCATCAACACCAGGTCAAGCTGTGCCCTCCTGGTGACCCGAGCTGACCTGGAGGACTGTGAGGCGCTGAGAGGCCGCATCTTGACCTTGCTTCTCGGGCCACAGCTTGGTGACCTGGCGACCTTACGGATTGGGTCGTTTGGTGATTCGAGCGTGGTGAATGTGGTGGATTGGGTCCCTGTCTTGGTGCCCGAAACGACTAGGAGTGGTGCCGCAGGTGTGTGTGTGTGTGTGTGTGTGTGTGTGTGGGTGTGGGTGTAGGTGTGGGTGTAGGTGTGTGTGTGTGTGTTGTGTGTGTGGGTGTGTGTGGGTGGGTGTGTGTGGGTGTGGGTGTGTGTGTCTGTGGGTGTGTGTGTGAGGGGTTGTGTTGTGGGTGTGTGTGAGGGGGTGGGTGTGTGGGTGGGTGGGTGTAGGTGTGTGGGGGTGTGGGTGTGTGGGGGTGTGTGTGTGTGTGTGTGTGTGTGTGTGTGTGTTGGGTGTGTGTGTCTGTGTGTGTGTGGGTGTGTGTGTGTGTGTGTGTGTGTGTGTTAGTATTTAGCTTTATATGTATGCATGTATTTTGTTGCTATCATGTCCTCCTCTTCTTCTTCTAGTTCATTGCTATCTCCTTCTACTTCAGGTCATTGCTTCTATAGGGGATAGCTGTATTACTACTACTACTACTACTACTACTACTACTACTACTACTACTACTACTACTACTACTACTACTACTTCTTTCTTTTTTCCCCCAGAGTACGAAGAAAACAAAGGACAGTGTCGTAAGGTAATCCTGTCGCTGCATCTGGATGTAGCGTACAGTCTCCAGGGGGCGCGAAACAACCCACAGGTAAACGCCCTTTTCGACCTCCTCAATTTAGCTATTTAAAGTCATCGTGCAGACCCTGTCATCACTCCTGATATAAGGCAGTCAACACACAGCCATGAGCGAGTGTGTCAACAATAGGTCGTCACTTTTTGCATCCAGTCACCCGTTGTTAAATAATCCGCAATCAAAATCTGTAAATTCCCCGAGCTTCCAAAACGCTCCTGACGACTAGCAGACGACGCCCCACGGCACGGCGACGTCACCTGAGGCAGCCCCCCCCTTCCCCCCCCCCCCCCCGCTGATACAAATACACGTAAACTCAGAAATAAATATAGTACTTGAAGAATTTTGAGTGATTCAGATATTTTTTTTTTCAATCAATCCTTGGGGGCATACGTCGGGGGGCGCGTCGCCTCGCCCACCCTACGACGCCACTCCCGGGGGTCACCACGCGCGAGTTCCCATGCAGGCTCCTTTCCCATACCAAGCAGCTCTCGACAGGAAGCATCAACTTGCCCCAGCCAGGAGCCTTGTGGGCACCCCCTTGGCCTCCTCCACGCCGGATTGTCTCTTACAGATACAACCCGATGGGAAGGATCGGTTTCAGGGTAGCGTGCCACATGCCCATATAGCCCAAGTTGGCGCTGACGGACTATGCAGGTAATAGGCCTCGATTCAGTCTCACGGTGCAATCGCTGATTTGACACGTAATCATCCCGGCGATACCCCGTGATTCTGCGAAGACACTTATTACCAAAGGCATTGATTCGTCTCTTCAAGTCACTATTTAGTGTCCATGTCTCACAACCATAGAGTAAGACAGGGATCACAAGCGACTTGAAGATCCGGATCTTTGTCCTCCTGCACAGGTACCGACAACGCCAAATACTCCCGCTGAGCGAGTCCATAACACCGTGGGCTATGCCAATCCGCCGTAAGACTTCTTGACGTGACCCGCCGTCATTATGGACTGCGCTACCAAGTTATGTAAAACTTTCCAAGATCTCAATGTCCTCGCCACACGCATGAACAGACTGTACTGCTTCATCTAGTAAGTCTCCAAACACCTGGACCTTGGTCTTGAGCCAGGAGACCTCAAGTCCCAAAGGCTTTGCCTCCTCGTGCAGCGCCTCGAGAGCCATCACCAGGACCTCCAGCGACTCAGCAAAGATTACTGCATCATCGGCAAAAACAAGATCAGCGATCTTGGTGTTGCCGACGGATGCTCCACAATCACTTTGATCTACAACCTTGTCCAATACCCAGTCCATACAAGCGTTGAAAAGTGATGGGGCAAGGACGCACCCTTGCCTCACTCCTGTATTCACAGCAAACAAGCTGGATACACCTGCCCCACACTTCACAGCACTCTCAGTCCCAGAATACAGACCAGTTATCAAACCAATAGTCCTTGCAGGAATCCCTCGAAGTGTGTTTTTTTTTTGCGGTATGGCATATACTTGCATCCTGTGTGGGTGCAGCAAGAAAGCTGTGCCGTTCCAGAGCGCTTAGCACCCATTTCCGACCTATACGGCCAGGATAAATGTGTGGGGAAGGTGTGTGTGCCAGGGAGAGGCAGGCTGTGTGATGCAGATTGGCGCCCTCACGTGACGGCACCAGCAAGTTTCCCGCCGCGGCTGAAACGGGGCCGATTTTTCCCCACACTGTTTACAAAAATTGTGTTTTTAGGGAAATATGGCGTGGATTTTTTTTTTTTTTTTGTGGATTAGGTGTTTTGAACGACCCTTCAACATAATTATGCAAAGAAACAATGGGTCTGCACGATGACTTTAGCACACTCCAGTAACTCCCATCCCTCTCTAGGTAATCAACGGCTACCATTATCTTGTGTGTGGGTGTGTGTGTGTTGTGTGTGTGTGTGTCTGTGGGTGTGTCTGTGGGTGTGTGTGTGTGTGTGTGTGTGTCTGTGTGTTGTGTGTTGTGGGTGTTGTGTGTGTGTGTGTGTCTGTGTGGGTGGGGGTGTGTGTGTTGTGGGTGTGTCTGTGTGGGTGTGTGTGTGGGTATGGGTGGGTGTGTCTGTGTGGGTATGGGTGTGGGTGTGTGTGTGTGTGTGGGTATGTGGGTGTGTGTGTGTGGGTAGGATTTTTAAAGGATTTTATAGTTGTTTTAAGGACTTTAGAATTTTCAAGGATTTTAATGTTTATTTATTTTTTACCCCCCAGGCAAAAGTAGTCGGTGTCGTATTACGTCTCGGGGCGACGCAGACCATTCCGCACCCCCACCACACCCCTACGCAGGACGACGGAGTGGTTATCGAGCTTACGTCATCGGTGGGTTACGTAGGGGTGACGCCGACAGCCCTTCCCGTCTACGCCAAACCCCCGACGCTCGACGTAATGTTGCCGTATGATTTTTTTTACCCGTTTCTGCCGTCCAGTGCGAGTGTGCGTAGAGGTGGTGTCAGGTTTTTGTGTTTATTTGGGGTGCTGTGTGTGTGTGTGTGTGTGTGAGTGTGTGTGAGTGTGTGTGTGTGTGTGTGTGTGTCACGTGTGTGTGTGTGTGTGTGTGTGTGTGTGTGTGTGTGTGTGTGTACTGTCCCGTCCATGTAAGTGCCTAAATATTATAAATTGTGTGTGTGTGTGTGTTTACATGTGTGTGTGTGTGTGTGTGTGTTTACATGTGTGTGTGTGTGTGTGTGTGTGTTTACATGTGTGTGTGTGTGTGTGTTTACATGTGTGTGTGTGTGTGTGTTTACATGTGTGTGTGTGTGTGTGTGTGTTTACATGTGTGTGTGTGTGTGTGTAGTAGTATTATTAGCAATAAATTATAATGATACTGATGGTCAATAGAATATCTAGTCAACAACAGTCATGATAGTAGTAGTAGTAGTGATGATACTAACAAAATGGTAGTAGTAGTAGTAGTAGTAGTTGAGGGTTATAAGTAGTAATAGAGAGGGGGGTTCACTGTGGTAGTAGCAGTAGCAGCGACTAGTCATGTGTCTCGGTGTTTGTTGCTACCACACAAACCTAACTACAGGAAAAACCTCTCGTATCCGGACCCTCATTATTCAGACCTTTTTTTTTTTAAGGGGTCGAAATTTCATAGCTATATTTACGCCTAGAACTTTTTTTTTTTTTTTTTTTTTTTTTTTTTTTTTTTTTTTTTTTTTTTTAATTGAAATTTCCTAGCTATATTTACGCCTACAACTTTTTTTTTTTTTTTTTTTTTTTTTTTTTTTTTTTTTTTTTTAGGGGTCGAAATTTCCTAGCTATACATATACATTAAACACCTAGATTTTTTTTTTTTTTTTTTTAGGGGTGGAAATTTCCTAGCTACATATGTAAGTGTGTGTATACATTAAAAGTATACATTAAACACCTAGATTTTTTTTTTTTTTTTCTTTTAGGGGTCGAAATTTCCTAGCTACATATTAAACACCTACACATTAAACACCTAGATTTTTTTTTTTTTTTTTTTTTTTTTTTTTTAGGGGTCGAAATTTCCTAGCTACATATATACATTAAACACCTAGATTTTTTTTTTTTTTTTTCTTTTAGGGGTCGAAATTTCCTAGCTACATATATACATTAAACACCTAGATTTTTTTTTTTTTTTTTTTTTTTTTTTTTTTTAGGGGTCGAAATTTCCTAGCTACATATATACATTAAACACCTAGATTTTTTTTTTTTTTTTTTTTTTAGGGGTCGAAATTTCCTAGCTACATATATACATTAAACACCTTGATTTTTTTTTTTTTTTTTTTCGTACAAACCGAACTATTTGTAACAAGCTAAGTATTTATACATAATATTTATCAACTAATTTCTCATATTTTTCTACTTGTTGTCTTACCATCATATTTTTCTACTCTATTATTCCCTGTTTTGTGTGGATTCAAATTAATTTTAAATGATTTTAAAATTTAAATCCAATTCATTAAAAGTCTAGTCAATTAAATGTATATCATTATTCCTAACCTTATTGTAGTAGTAGTAGTAGTAGTAGTAGTGGTAGTAGTAGTAGTAGTGGTGGTAGTAGTGGTGGTAGTAGTAGTAGTAGTGGTGGTAGTAGTAGTAGTAGTAGTAGTAGTAGTAGTAGTAGTGGTGGTGGTGGTGGTGGTGGTGGTGGTGGTAGTAGTAGTAGTAGTAGTGGTGGTGGTGGTGGTGGTAATAGTAGTAGTAGTAGTAGTAGTAGTGGTGGTGGTGGTGGTGGTGGTGGTGGTAGTAGTAGTAGTAGTAGTAGTAGTAGTAGTAGTAGTAGTGGTGGTGGTGGTGGTAGTAGTAGTAGTAGTAGTAGTAGTAGTAGTAGTAGTAGTGGTGGTAGTAGTAGTAGTAGTAGTAGTGGTGGTAGTAGTAGTGGTAGTAGTAGCAGTAGTAGTAGTAGTAGTAGTAGTAGTAGCAGTAGTAGTAGTAGTAGTAGTAGTAGTAGTAGTAGTAGTAGTAGTGGTGGTAGTAGTAGTAGTAGTAGTAGTAGCAGTAGTAGTAGTAGTAGTAGTAGTAGTAGTAGTAGTAGTAGTAGTAGCAGTAGTAGTAGTAGTAGTAGTAGTAGCAGTAGTAGTAGTAGTAGTAGTAGTAGTAGTAGTAGTAGTAGTAGTGGTGGTAGTAGTAGTGGTAGTAGTAGCAGTAGTAGTAGTAGTAGTAGTAGTAGTAGTAGCAGTAGTAGTAGTAGTAGTAGTAGTAGTAGTAGTAGTAGTAGTAGTAGTAGCAGTAGTAGTAGTAGTAGTAGTAGCAGTAGTAGTAGTAGTAGTAGTAGTAGCAGTAGTAGTAGTAGTAGTAGTAGTAGTAGTAGTAGTGATAGGTGGGCGCAATAACGAAAAATTTATCACGATAACAGATAAATCGATAACGATAACCTTATCGGCGATAACCGATAATCGATAACTGGCGATAAATTTATCACCCGATAAGGCGATAACCGATAAATCGATAAATCCAAAATTCTGATACTAGCGATAACTATATTGATATTTTAAATAAAAAATCTTAAATGCTATCAGTAAACTGTTAGAAAACCTTCCTTGACCTTTTGCACACTAGTATCTTCTACAGGCTATTGTTTTTATTATGGTCAAAATGCAGTCAGGAAGCCACGCCCCCTGCCTGCCCTTCTATGCTACGGGGCAGCTGATTGGTGCATTCCTCGTATCATCACTACCCATCACAATATCTTCACTACTTAACAGCGGCGTGACCACTGGACAGCAAGCTTCACTACAGAAGGTGACAAAATCAAAACACCCTCTGTAGTGAAGATTGCTGTCCAGTGGTCACGCCGCTGTTAAGTAGTGAAGATATTGTGATGGGTAGTGATTAAGTAGTGAAGATATTGTGATGGGTAGTGATGATACGAGGAATGCACCAATCAGCTGCCCCGTAGCATAGAAGGGCAGGCAGGGGGCGTGGCTTCCTGACTGCATTTTGACCCTAATAACAAAAATAGACTATAAATTCACTGTTTATCCTGTCTCTTCACTAATGACAAGTACTGTTTTTATGTCAATGAACTACATTTGAAAGTTTAAACTACTAAAAATGTCATGCACGGCCACAGTGTAGGCCAGGTTCAGGCAGGCAGGCAGGCAGGCAGGCAGGCAGCATGTTGCCCTACATAAACATGAGCATGTGTAAGTTTTCATCAGACAGGGAGCTCCTCTTGGCCCTGGTGATGTCCTTGCCAGGGAGACCAAGGCTAGACTGGTGTTGGGTTCCCAGTCCGGAGGAGACCTGACTGTTGCTGCCTCCAGGAACGCCCGCACGCTGCTAAACGGAATCAAAAAATAAAAGACGATTAATCACTAGTTTGGAACCCAAAAGTGCGTACCAAGGAAGCCATTAAACGCCGGGAAATTTTTTTTCTTCGGACTAACCGAATAAAACGCCCACCTATGTAAGCAGTAGTGGTAGTGGTTGGTAGCGAGTAGCAGTAGTAGAATAGAATGGTAGATAGTAGTGGTGTAGAGTAGTAGTAGTAGAATGGTAGTAGTGGTGGTAGTAGTAGTAGAATGGTAGTAGTGGTGGTAGTAGTAGTAGAATGGTAGTAGTGGTGGTAGTAGTAGTAGAATGGTAGTAGTGGTGGTAGTAGTAGTAGAATGGTAGTAGTGGTGGTAGTAGTAGTAGAATGGTAGTAGTGGTGGTAGTAGTAGTAGAATGGTAGTAGTGGTGGTAGTAGTAGTAGAATGGTAGTAGTGGTGGTAGTAGTAGTAGAATGGTAGTAGTGGTGGTAGTAGTAGTAGAATGGTAGTAGTGGTGGTAGTAGTAGTAGAATGGTAGTTAGTCCTGGTTGGTAGTGTAGTAGGGTAATGGGGTAGTAGTGGTGGTATCAGTAGTAGTAGAATGGTTAAGTGTGGTGGTTAGTAGTAGTAGAATGGTTAGTAGTGGTGGTTAGTGTAGTAGACTGGTAGTAGTGGATTGGTAGTTAGTAGTAGGAATGGTAGTAAGTGGTGCGTAGTAGTAGTAGAATGGTAGTAAGTGGTGGTAGTAGTAGTAGAATGGTAGTAGTGGTGGTAGTAGGTAGTAGGAATGGTAAGTGGTGGTATAGGTTAGTATAAGTTAGTAGTAGAATGGTTAGTAGTTGGTTGTAGGTAGTAGTAGGAATGGGTAGTAGTGGTGGTAGTAGTAGTTAGAATGGTAGTAGTGGTGAGTAGTAGTAGTAGAATGGTAGTGTGGTGGTAGTAGTAGTAGAATGGTAGTATTGGTGGTAGTAGTAGTAGAATGGTGTTAGTGGGTGGGTAGTAGTAGTAGAAAGGTAGTAGTAGTGGTGGAGTAGTAGTAGATGGCCGTAGTGGGTGGTAGTAGTAGTAGAAGGTAGTAGTTGGTGGTAGTAGTAGTAGAATTGTGTAGTAGTGGGTGGTAGTTAGTAGATAGAATGGTAGTAGTGGTGGTAGTAGTAGTAGAATGAGTAGTGGTGTGTAGTATGAGTAGTAGAATGGTAGTAGGGTGGTAGTAGTAGTAGAATGGTAGTAGTTAGAGGTAGTAGTAGTAGAATGGTAGTAGTGGTGGTGTAGTAGTAGATGGTATAGTGGTGGTTGGTCGTAAGTATGTAGTAGCATAGAATGTAGTAGTGGTGGTTAGAGTAGTAAATGGTAGTATGGTGGTTAGTGGTAGATTAGTAGTAGGAATGGCAGTAGTAGTGGTGGTCAGTAGTAGTAGAAGGTAGTAGTGGTGGTAAGTAGTAGTAGAATGGTAGTAGGTGGTCGGTAGTAGTAGTAGAAATTGGTAGTTAGTGGTCCCCGTGAGCCCATTAAGTAGTAGAATGGTAGTATGGGGTAGTAGTAAGAGAATGGTAGTAGTGGTGGTAGTAGTAGTCGATGGTAGTAGTGGTGGTAGTAGAGTAAGTAGTAGAATGGTAGTAGTGGTGGTAGTAGTAGTACGAATGGTAGTAGTGGTGGTAGTAGTAGTAGAATGGCAGTAGTGGTGGTAGTAGTAGTAGAATGGTAGTAGTGGTGGTAGTAGTAGTAGAATGGTAGTAGTGGTGGTAGTAGTAGTAGAATGGTAGTAGTGGTGGTAGTAGTAGTAGAATGGTAGTAGTGGTGGTAGTAGTAGT
>JACEEZ010019182.1:0-13443 GCA_016584305.1 Chionoecetes opilio
GCATGGTTATTAGTTGGGGGGATCGCGCCAAGCCACCTTGGAGGACACAGGATACACCCCCCCCAACCTCTTACGAGATACATCTATTTAAATATACGTGGTTTTTAAAATACATACACTCCAGATCCGTGAGGATAACATTATTTTTAAATATATACGTGCTTGTCTATAAGTACAAGTATCAGTCCACACCTCCATCGAGTTAATATCTCTTCTCTGAATTATTAAGAAGATATTTGTACATACGTTAATTTTGTACATATAAGTGATAAGACAATAGGACTGTGTTAAAATACGACACACTGAATATCGTCGCGTCGTCAAGTTACTGGTGTGATAACCGATTGACGCCTCGATAAAAACTACCGCCTCCAGCCCTCCGCCTCTGTCATTCACGGGCGGCCCTGATCACGCGCTACCACTTCGGATCACAGGAACAGGCAGTGTTAATCCAAGCCTACAGCCGTAATTCAACCCACTATCCACCGATAAGTATCCTAGTTAGTTGATTAGCTGGGGTATTGTGTCGAGAGGAAAGGATAGACATGGGTTTGATTGATTAGGTAAGAACTCACATTAAATATATATGTATGTGACAAACTCCCACAGTAGGTAGGATTATTAGATCACAGTCTGATGTAAATTTTTGCAAGGAGACTTCGATAAATTAAATGAGTGGGCAGATATATGGCAGATGGAATTTAATATTGATAAGTGCAGCATTATAGACTAGGAATATTATGTGAAAAGGGGCCCAGAAATCAAATGAGGGATAACGGTTTGTTACAAGATATCACCCATACTAGGATTGAACCATGACACCTCCTGAGCAAAATTAGCGTGGATGACACTTGATATTTTGATTTGGAATTTCACAGTAGTACAGCGGGTAAGCTAACCTATTGTGCATTTTTTTTATAAAAGCACCAATTTTGGCACAGAGGTAAACCAATATATTCTGAACAAATTTGGATGTAGAGCCATTGCCCAACAGCCCCCTGGTGGCCGTGGCGGCCATTTTCCAAAATGGCCGCCAGCAGACACCCAACAAACACACAGAAGTTAGATAAAGTTTGCTGCTGAAGGTTTTAGTGAATGTTTATTGAATGTTTTGAATCAAAACAGCCATATAGCTCTTAGTCACATTTTGGAGTTTGCTGCTGATTTTAAATTTAACATATCTAGACTAATTGCAGATGAAATGGCGAAAAGGGAAAAACCCCATAATCAGGCATAAAATTTCTGACATTCGTTAGTGAATAGGCTAGATTCATTAAGTTGTGGAAATGCTATCTGACCTTCTTCCTCTGTCTGTCAGTAGCTATTCATGGACACTGCCCACGCCAATTAAGATGCCAATTAACAAAATTATTAACACAATTATGCTATTTACATCGATAATACAACAACAATAACAGAACCAGATAGTGATACTTATGGTGGCTTGCTCTCATCAGATCAATCCTGTGCAAGTCAAATGTTATACTTCTGTGGTCAAGGACACTGCTACTTAATTTAATGTTAATTAACACTATCTGCTAAATGCAATATGCAGATAAGTTCACTGTTTTTACAGTACCGTGTACTGTCTGGAACAGTTCAGAATTTTCATCTTAATTTGCGATTTCAGTTTGAGAGCACTCCCCGTCGCAAGCACAACAGTGGGGGTGCATTCCAGACTGGCCTTCTTGCACTTGCCCCTTCTTCATGCAGCCCTTCTGGCATTTGCAGGAGACAAGCTCCCGGCAGACCTTGGATGCCTCGGGGAGCGTTGTCCAGAGAGGTTCGTACATGTCGCTGGTCTTGATCTAACCTCAGTCGGTTGGTGATGGCAATGTTGGTGCAGGAACCAGGGCCTGACCCCAGACATGTCCGCCTTGGTATATTGCTCGTTGGACGTGCTGCTTCAGGGCTGCACTTGTCGGTGGGATCAGCTGGACATTGCTCTTTTTTGCAAACGGGTTTGCGGCGTGCCTTGTCGATATGGGTTGCGGTGCTTGTTCTGTCGTAAAGCAGGATGACGAATCTCTCGATGGTGTGCATGGCATCTTCATCAATATGATCCGGTGCAGTGGAGAGGTCAGTGAGTGTCTGGGTCAGCTGAGGTAGAGCTGTCCACACTGCCCATGCTGTCCTCTTGCCATATCCGGGCGAAGCAGGAGACCGTGTCGCGGGCCCGTCAAAGCATGAAAGCATCGGTAGTGCCTGTGCTTCTCAGGGCCCAGAGCCCGCGCCATCTCATGGGCTGCCAATAACCGGAAAGCCTTGCCCGTGCCGAAGGACACCCACACTTCGGCTTCCTCCTCCTCCAGGGTGCGTGCCAGAGCCACAGCCAGGACAACAACATCAGTGTCAACTGTGCGGATGAGGATCTTCTTGTGGCCATTGTGAGCAGCGACACGGCTTTGAAAACATCATGCAGCTTTCGGCTTCTTCGCGGTTGCAAGGACCCAGGGCTACATATCTAGGAGCGGTGGCTTGCTCAAACATCATCTCCTTCAGTGATGACCAGCTCCTTGTCTGCAAGCTGGAATGAGTCGTGGAGGACGCCAGAGAGGAAGCTGAACAGTTCTGTCTTGTTCTCGTCGACTCTGAAGAAGCTGGCCCAGTTCCCGGGGATCGTTGCACCACCCACCACCCGTCTTCTCACCCCTTTCCCGCGCTTGGTTCTTGCTGTACCCTTCAACGAGTCTGTATTGTAGCGGTCCCACACCAGGTCCAGTCGCGTGGCTTGATGGAGTTTTGAGAGTATGTAGGGCACAAAGACCTGCTGTGCATACTCGTTGAAGCTTTTTGCTGTAGCTGGCTTCAGCATCTGGATGATGACCGCTCCATCTAGCACAATGCAGCTGGTTAAAGGGAAACCTCAGACTTGGGCTGGCTGAGGCTTCTAGAAAAGCGAGAAGATCACTCTTGACACCCGGGCCGGATGCCACCGCCATCTGATTGTGCAGTTGGGCAGGCTTGGTTTTCATGTTGGAAGAATTCCTCTAGATTCCCATCCCGGTTCTGGCACCCGATATACAGACGAGAGAACAGGTCCACGTCATTCTTCAGGGATTTCATCTGCTGCTTGCCCTTTCCCGGAAGTTTTGAAGCAGCCTGACCGAAGATTTTCAGCTTGTTTCCGGGATGGCATCTCCTATGGGTTTCGTTCTCTCCACCAGGCGTTCTCTGACGAATTTGTCAAACTGCAACTGACCCACTTCGTGTGCATGACGGAGGGCGTCTACAGCTCCAGGTGGCGCGATCTCCTTGGTGTCGAGTACCAGCAGATCTTGACCCTCCTCTTCAAATGGATTCCCGAAGTCTTCCACCACGTTGACCATCGACTGTACATCTTTCAGGAAAGCAGTCTGCACACTTGCTGACTGGTCATGGTGCCTTGTGTCTTGTGGTCTGTTCCCCGGGTCAGTTTCATCGTGGAACTGTTCGAGAGCGTGGCAACCTCTGGTCCTGCCACCATCCACCGTCGTAGAGCGCTGGGTTGTCAGTCGGGCCCCACTGAAACCTCCGTCTCCTTTGATGGCAGCATTGTTCTGCTCGTGGGCCTGATCGACGGGTATGGCGGAGAACGACCTGTTCGTCTTCTGGACGGTGAAGTTCCCAGCTCGGAATTCCTGGGCTATTTCAGGGTGTGTCGTCGGCAGTTACACCATGTCTCGCAGATGCACAGGAACCCAGTGCGCGTAGTTGGTGTGATCCAGGGCATGGAACAACACTGTTAGTTCTCTCAGGGCATCTACGTACATCGCAAACGACGCTTGGCGCAGAGAGCGCACGTACACCAGGACTGTCACCTCCAGTTGCAGGACAGTTGCTCAGTAGTCGAACTGGGGGCAGGTCTCCGCTTTTTGCTGGCACCAATCATCAAACTCCAGCTGCTCGTTGCATGCGTCACCCAGCTGGTCATCAATGTAGTGGTTGTAGGCGTACTGCTGCAGGGTGAAGAGGGCTGCTGCTGTCACTTGATGAGCCCTTCTGGTTCGACTGACATGGGATGCCCGTAGAAAGGAGTCCGCTGTCCCGGCACTGGTGATCTCTGCCTGAACCAGTACGTGCACCCATCCGCTCCCTTGCAGCCAGTCACCAAGGGTCTTCAGTGCTGCCATCTCAATATGAAGACCGCCGAAGAGGACGACCATACTCCTCTGGCCACTTCCACTGGATTTGCTTTGCCAAAGCAAACAGCGGCTGGTCGAATGTGACCACTGATTGGCCAGGGTTGAGATGTTCCACTGCAATCCTGACCACATCCATGGATGCTTGATCATAGCCACGGTGTGGGCGCTCTCCAGGAAGAGTGGGAGCAGTGCGGTGGGACAGAGGCCCGACTGGCTGGCAGGTCCTGCGGCTTGCGTGGTATGCAGCCCATGAAGTGTTCTCCACTGGAGAATTTACTTGTAGGGCGACTTGGTGTGTTTTTAGCCCAAATACTCTATTTCAGCATGCTGCTTGAGGCCGCTGTTGCTGCTCAGGGATGTCACGTTTGGTAGCCGGCACGGGGGTGTTCTTGATGCTGCCGACGGATGGGACATCTGTATAGTAGTGCGGCAAACGGTCAACTGTTTTGGGGCCTCTTTCGTTCGGCCCTCCGAGGATGATGATGCTGCGGGCAATGCCGGCCCCCGGGACCGCAGGGTGTGCATAAGAGAAATAGCGTCCCATGGAATACTGTTTTGCTGTGGGTGGAATTAGGTTGTGGTCGATATTGTCTACCGCGGCAGTCGTGAAGACTCTACCTCTCATCTTGGGAGGGCCAGACTACTTGCTCCTGGTTTTTAGAGGTGGCAAGCACTGTTCCCCAGCTGTGTTGAAAGGGACAGGACCCGATCATAGGAATAGAAATCCCCCTGTGTGCCAGCCTGTCGACGAGCTCCCTCTTGCGCGTGTGTGCATATAGCATTAGGCCGATGTAGTTGGAACTGGCGTCTCCTGCTGGTGGTGTGCCTGACTGAGCGAGGCGTACTGCCTGTGGGGGCCCGTTGGTGCATAACGCTGTTGAACTTTAGGAGCTGGACGATGCTCAGTGCCGCTGGTGTTTGTCTTTCACTCTGGTGCTTGATACTGGGACCTTCCAAGATCATAGTGACCAAGGCAAGCAGCATGGGTGGCACGGAGTCCTGTTTGGGATCCTGCAGGAAACCCGTTGAACACCTTGGCATCTCCGATGATGTGGCGTCTCACAATTTGGGCAGCACGCGCCAGGTGGACAGCATCAGGTCTCTGTCCAGTTCACAACCTTTTGCAGGGCATCGCGAGGTCTTCATTGAATGCAAGCCCGGACATCGCGACCCTGGTGCTGTGCACACATGTTAGGAAATGAGCAAAACAGTCTCTGCTTAAGACGGGTCGTGTGCACCCTGCCCTTTATGCTTGACTCCAGCTTTCCATCCTTGACGTGTAAAACTGCGCCAGGTCAAGTTTTAAGACCAGAGGGCGTCTCGTCATCCATGTGAGCTTCTTTTCCCTAAACACCACCAGCTCTGCGAAAGCAAATCCTGCTATTGCGTGTTCATCGTCTGTACCTTTGCCCGCCCCTTTCCTTAATCTTCCGTGCGCGATTGTACAAGTTCAGGAGAAAAGTTTCGGTGGTACTTGGCCTCCTGTGCAACCATGTCCCCAGGGGTTCAGTTGCGTCAGGAGGTCCATTCGTCCAGAATCAGTGCGCACGACCTGACACGCGAGTCCAGTTGGAAAGTCGCAGCTTCATGAAGACCAGCACTACCAGGAGCTTCTCCGCAGAAGAAGCATTTCCTTCTTGGTGTTTCGTCTCGTACTTGATGGTCGTGATAAATATCGAGTTCGCTTGGGGGGCAACAACTTCCTCTTCTTCGTCGGCGCTATTTTCAGGTGCCTCTTCCAGTTCTGTCTAACTTTGGGCTTGTTATACCTCAAGCCTGCAGGTCTTGTGGTATCGTGCATGTTGGCACTCAATGCTGCTTCAACGCCACTGCCTTCATCTAATCGGCTCAACAGAAAAGATTTGGGGAGCAATCCTAGCTCATTGAACCTTCTCAGATGTCCAGGGGAGAATGCTGTAGCTGCTCCCCTTGTCTTTGGGGTGTATTCTGGGATGGACTTGCCAGCAAAAAACTGGCGTCATTTCTTGGCATATGAAGCATAATGACCAATCTGTCTCTGTTGCTGGCTGGGCGGAGGTAGACGGAGCTGCTTCTGCACCACGAGGCTCAACGGGTGTGAAGCTCTTCGACATCGTTCTGGAAATGGAAAATGACAAAGTTGTATGAAAGGAGCACTCACAATCCAAGTGAATTAGGACATGTTCAAATTTAGAGATGTTTGTCATGGTATGCTAATCTATGAATAAATTTAATTTAAAACGATAATAAGATAAGATTCTAAAAACACATGGGCACCTTTCTTTGTTGTTAAGTGCTACCCTATATTAGCAACAACACGCAACATAATGTTTGCACAACATTGCAGATTCAAAACAATAATTTTTCCTGCACATTTACTCAGTACATCTCATTCACCCAGGATAAGTCTTCATCGGCAGCCACATGGCGGCCATTTGGAAAATGGCCGCCACGGCCGCCAGGGGGCAGTTGGGCCCAATGGCTCCACATCCAAATTGTTCATAATATATTGGTCTACCTCGGTGCCAAAATTTGGTGCTTTTATCAAAAAATGCACAATAGGTTTGAATATCCTAGGTAAACCGCCCCACAAATAATACAAAAAGTAGGTCATTGGTATTATTATAAGTATATATAGAATTGGGAGAAGACAAATAAATACCACTTTTTCTCAGTGACAACTTTACTCAACTACTAAAAAAAAAACTGGATTTCAAAAGAATGAATGGTAGGTATTTACTTCTTCTGCTAAACAGTGTGTAAGGATTTTGCCCAGCACCCTACAGGAGGCTAAATCCTCACTCGCACCAGGACTGTAGGCACCACCCCCACAGGAATATTGTTCCTCCGTAAAACATTCAAACATATACAGTAAATGCAAAAAGAATTCATGAGCTCAAAGTTAAGATTAAACCCAAAATGAGATACAGAGATGGCACCCCACGAGTATAATAATTTCTTGTATATCACAACTAGTAAATATACATATTTGGAAGAGTTGTTTACTGAAGGAAGTGAAGACTCGTGGGGTAATAAGTTGATACAGTTGATGATAGCCCAATATGATGGCCCAATGAGTCGATCAAGAGACAAAAATTGAGTTAAGACACTTCCGAGAATCTGGATCTACTTTTAAAAGAAACAGACATAGTTGATAACTTAGAAATATTTGTGCCCATTTGGAAAAAGTGACCATGTGATACGGGGAGTTACCAATTGTAGAGGATATTGTGAAAACCAACAGATAAAAATAAAAAGGCGATACTACTATGGGAAGGGTAATTTCGCGGGGTTGTATCAATTCTTTGCAAATTGTAACTTGAAGCCCCTTTCCCTGAGGCAGAAGGCAACAGGAAAATTGGAAACATTTCTTGGTAATATACGATAGATAGTGTTGTTGATAAATTGTGCCGGCTAACAAAGAGAAGAAGAAGGCCTGGTTCTATAGGTGTGAAGTAGCCATGCTACCTGGAACAGATAGTGAAGGGAAAATGAATGATGGATCAAGGGAACAATACAGGAGGGTTAGAAATGAATATGTAAGAGTCCAAAGAGAGAAAGGAACGTTGAAAAAGGCATTGTAGAAAAAAATGTTAAAAGGAACCTAAACTGCTACATTATGGTTTGTCATTGGAAAGCAAAAGCCAAAAAAAGGAATTACCAGTCTGAAAATTAAAGGCAAGAAATACATTGAACCAGAAGCAAAGTTAAAATTATGCATAAATACTTTAAAGGGAGATTGCTTATGAAAGAATGAATTCGGGGAAAAGAGAGAGCATGAAAAGAGGCACAGTGTTATGTGACCCAGAAGTGGAAATGCAGGAGGTTCTTAAAAGGCTAGAAACCCAACATGTAAAAAAAAGTGCCAAGAGTCATAAAAGGCGTCTCTAAATGGTTTTTCTAAAGAATGTTTGGAAGAATTGATGGATAACTTAGGCTGAGAAAATAATTGCAAATAATAAAATAATAAATGTGGAAAGAGGATGTAAGCGAAAGGGAGGTATATGTGAAAAATATTGCAGAGGATATGTATATGTAAAAAAAGTCAAATTTATTCTTTTTATTTATTCACTTGGATAGGAAATATCAGCATTTGTCTAAAAAATCTATAAAAAAAATATAGGGTGAAAGTTTCTTGAGAATTGATAACGAACTTCAAACTGTGAAAACAGTTTGAAACTGTGTTTTTGTGCCCTTCGTTGGAAAACAGCCTTAGAAATAAAAAAATTGGAAAAGAAAGAAAAAATATAGACAATAAAGCATATATACTGTATACAGTAAACCCTCTCTAATTCGAACCCGTATGATTCAAACTTCGGATAATTCACTGGCCAACAAAGTTTTTCATCAGAGATAATTTTGTGGGGTTTGGATAGCATTTTGACGCTGATTCCAAAACTGCAATTGAATTTTCTCTAGCACGTATAGTTTTTATTATGAAGGCATATATGTAAATACACAGATTTAACCATTTTATATAGGAAAAGTACTACTTTTTTCACATTTTTATTGGGTGTATCTTATGTATTTCTTAGTTTTACGGTAATATAATGGGCAAAAGTTATAATGTTTAAATATTTTATAGGGTTTAATTTTGTCTAGTCTTGTCTATTCTGGTCTATGTTATTAATTTATCTTTTTTATTTTATCTGTTTTATTTCTCTATTTATTTCAGGCATCTTATCGTACGTCTGGCAACATGCGCAATTGATACCTCCCGTCTCGGGGAACAGCGTGCACATTCTCCCTCTGGCTACTGTCGTGTGAAGTGCTGTGCTGATGTTAATTCGTTTCGAATCATTTGCTCAAATCAATCAGCATGCCTCAAGAATGTAAGAATCACCCAGACAAGTTTTGTTATGTATGTGGTAATTTCACAACTAAACTACAACGACGAACTATTACAACCGACCTTAAGAAAATATACAAGCTATATTTTGATTGCCACCTAGGTGACCAAGATGGTGACCACCATGGGCGCCACATCAAATTTGTTTCTTCTTGTTCAAACGGATTACGCGATTGGGTGAACAAAAAGAAAGCTTTAATGCCATTTGCCATACCCATGATTGGAGGGAGTCGAGAGATCATCTGAAGACTATTATTTTTGTAGTGTAAACATAATAGGGTTTTCTAAAAAAGAACAAAAACAAGATTGTTTATCCAACCATGGATTCAGCACGTAGACCATTTGCAACATAGTGAAGAATTGGGCCCATCCAATTCCCCCAGATGATGGTGTAGATTCTATCGAAAATGCCCTGGATGGGGATGAAGGGGCAATTGGTGGCGTTCCCGGACAGTCTGCAGATCCAGATTACACATCGAAGGTAGAAAATTTCGAGCCAAAGCTATTCACCCAAGGACATTTGAATGATCTTTTTAGAGACGTGTCACTGTCTAAAGAGAAAGCAGAGCTTCTAGCCTCAAGACTACAGGAGAACAATTTACTTGAAAAAAATGTTCGTGTCAGTTACTACCCAAAGCGGAACTTTAATTTAGCAACATTCTTTACAGTAGATGGTCCTCTCTGTTAATTGCCATGATATACATGGACTATTCACAGACTTGTCTCAGACGTATGTGGCATCTGACTGGCGTCTCTTCATTGATTCTCGCAGAGAAGCCTGAAAGCCGTTCTTTTGCATAATGGAAATGTAAAGCCATCCATCCCTATGCCCATTTTGTCCATCTAAAAGAGACATATGACAATATGGATATACTACTTAAAGCAAACCCCAATACGGGGCAGTCATCAATGGAACCTTTGCGGAGATCTTAAAGTTATAGGTATGTTAATGGGTATGCAAGCAGGATTTACAAAATATTGTTGTTTCCTTTGCCTGTGGGACAGTCGTGCCACAACGGAACACTACAACAAACGTACTGGCCACAAAGGTCCACATATGTCCCCCGGAACCAAGCATGTCCAGTCTGTCCTTTAGTTGATCCCCAAAAGATCTTCCTACCACCTCTCCACATTAAACTTGGTTTAATGAAGAATTTTGTTAAAGCAATGGGTAAAGTCAATTCACAAGGGTTCCAATACCTTTCTAAGAAATTTCCGAAAGTTAGTGCAGCAAATTGCAGGGAGGAATTTTTGTTGGGCCACAAATCAGGAGGTTTAATGGTTTAATGGATATGGAATTTCAACGGGCCCCTGGAATTGAAAGCTTGGGTGGCTTTCAAATGGATATGCGCAAACTTTCTGGGAATAAAGTCTCATGCTATAAGGATGGAGTTGAGAAACTCCTCGATGCTTATAAAGAAATGGAGTGGTCGAATGTCTTTAAAATGCACTTCTGCATTCCCCTTTAGATTTCTTTCCCGAAAACCTTTGGGGCGGTGGTGACGAGCAAGGGGGAAAGCTTTCACCAAAACATTCAGACTATAGAAGTTCGCTACCAAGGATTTTGGAACGAAAGCATGATGGCTGACCCATTGTTGGATGTTGTATCGTGAAAATCCAGACCAAATATTTAAAAAAAACGTACTCTCAACGCTTTTAAGATCTTGTAATGTGTATATCTTACTTTACAAGTATGTTCAATGACCTTTGATGATGTAAATTTGTTCCTTACAATTTATTGCGTTATATTAATTTAGTGTATGATGTATATTTTAGTTCTTACAAGTAAATGATTTGCATGAATGTAATTTATTACACCCGTAGATTTTCTTAAAATTACGAAGATTTTCATAAATAAAAATAAAAATAATTCAAAAAAATATACGTGCTAGAAAAAACTGTAACCAGATTTGGAATCAGCATCAAAAATACGTTCAGAAAAGCTTTTTATGTCTGTGATGTGAAAAAAAGTTTGATTTTGTTAACCAGTGTAATTTGAAAATGTTTAGGCCCAGTTCAAATTTTTCAACAACTTTCCATAATCCGAACTGAAGTTTGAGTTGCCTGCACATTGTTTGAATTGTCGGAGTTTTCTGCAGCATCTTCCACCTCCTCTGGGCCACCCACTTCGTCAGCCAGCCTCCACATCGCCTCCAGCACATTAATCAATAATAATAATCAATAATTAATTATTTTACTTAACGCACAGGGCCCTTGCCTGAAGACGCTATCAGTGACGTCTGAGTGCTCAGTGTACAGTACTACTGCATTTCAAGACTTCAGTATTAGCCATGTTTTGGTGAGTAAAAGTACTACAATCTGTTTCTGTTTGTTTGAGTGAGTTGTTTTTTGTGTGAGGGGCTAGAGGTACCCATCGGATAATTCAGACTTTCGGCTAATTTGAACCAGGTCTCCCCCCAATTAGTTCGAATTAGAGAGGGGTTCACTTTTATATTTATATATATATATATATATATATATATATATATTTATATATATATATTATATTTTTATTAGTATAATATATATATATATTATATATATATTTTATATATATATATATATATTTTTTTTTTTTTTTTTTTTTTTTTTGATAATCTTACAATTTGCAAGAGCTCTTCTGCTGCACACTTTTAAAGAGTGCCATTATGGTGATTTTTTTTTTCTTTTTTTTAGGTCTTTGATCAGTGTCTTAAACATGAGAGAGAGAGAGACAGAGAGAGAGAGAGACAGAGAGAAGAGAGAGAGAGGAGAGAGAGGAGAGAGAGAGAGAGAAGAGAGAGAGAGAGAGAGAGAGAGAGAGAGAGAGAGAGAGGAGAGAGAGAGATAATATATGATGTATGTTATATATTATACTAGCCGCAAAGCCGCCCTCCGGCGCATTTTTTTGGGTAGCTCCTGCGGAGGGTATTGGTGGTGGGCCCTTTGGGCCCCCCACCTGTGTTTGGTGGGCTTCGGCCCACCAAACACGGACTCTCCAGATAGCCCCCTTTTAACTTTCCTGAAATCATGGATGTAGAAAAGTATGTATTACCCCCCCCCATTCACTCACCCATTACCCATCACCCCAAACCCCTTCACTCACCCATTACCCCTCACCCCCACCATTCACTCACCCATTACCCATCACCACACACCCATTCACTCACCCCTTACCCATCACCCCCCCCCTATTTCCCCCACCCATCACCCATCACCCCCAACCCTCACCCCCCACCCATTCACTCACCCATCACCCCAAAACCCATTACCATCACCCCACCCATTCACTCACCCATTACCATCACCCCACATCAAGGTTTTCCCCAATTCTCGCAACCCACTTTTTTTCACAATTTTTCGCTAATAGGCTGCTAAAAAAAAAAAAAAAAGTGATCGGATCTCTCATAATTGGGGTTAAAAACCTTTCCCCCGGTCAACCCGGTTCCAAAAATGTTTTTATATGAGGTGATTGCGCCACGGGGGCGGAACCTATACCACACACACACACACAAAACCCCACACACACACACACACACAGACAGACAGACAGACACACTTTCGCTTATATTTACCATTACCCCTCCCCCCCCACCTATTCCCTCACCCCTCACCCATCACCCCCAACCCATCACCCCCACCCATTCACTCACCCATCACCCCCACACCCCTTACCCATCACCCCACCCATTCACTCCCCCCATTACCCATCACCCTACATCAAGGTTTCCTCAATTCTCGCAACCCACTTTTTTTTTCACAATTATCGCTAATAGGCTGCTAAAAAAAAAAAAAAAAAGTGATCGGATCATCTCATACATGGGCTTAAAACCTTCCCCCTGGTCAACCGGTTCCAAAAATGTTTCATATGAGGTGATTGCGCCACAAGGGGCGGAACCTATACAGACACACACACACACACACACACACAGACAGACAGACAGACAGACACACTTCGCTTTTATTTACCATTACCCATACACTCCCCACCTATTCCCTCACCCATCACCATCACCCCCAACCCATCACCCCCCACCCATTCACTCACCCATCACCCCACACCCATTACCCATCACCCCACCCATTCACTCACCCATTACCCATCACCCTACATCAAGGTTCCTCAATTCTCGCAACCCACTTTTTTTCACAATTATCGCTAATAGGCTGCTAAAAAAAAAAAAAAAAAAGTGATCGAATCATCTCATAAGTGGGCTTATGACCTTCCCCTGGTCAACCCGGTTCCAAAAATGTGCCATATGAGGTGATTGCGCCACGGGGGCGGAACCTATACCAAAACACCACACACACAGACAGACAGACAGACAGACAGACAGACAGACACACTTTCGCTTATATTATTATAGATGTACCTAAAGATAGCTCTAGCATAAAAACCCAGAGCTTTAGCTCTATTACCAATGTAACCAGTTTAAATACAAAAGGGGAGAGAGAGAGGAGAGAGAAGGAGAGAGAGAGGAGAAGAGAGAGAGAGAGAGAGAGAGAGAGAGA
>JACEEZ010019183.1:0-38510 GCA_016584305.1 Chionoecetes opilio
GGGGTGTTTTGGGCCAATTTGTGGGGGAAAAAGGGCGGGGCCCGGGGGCAAGCGGCGGGGAGGGGCGGGTATAGAAAGGGCCCAAACGAAATGAAGGGTTTCAGTACCTGGCTATACCAGCCGTCCCCGTCGCTCCAAAGGTCTGCACACATATATCGTCGCCGTGGGGGTGTGAAGGGTGCTTAGTTTCCGGGAATGGCAGGGCTTTTTTGCCGTGCCCTGCAGGATGAAAAGAAGTATTCCCGTGTGCACAAAAAATACCAGAACCCCCAAAATTCCCCAAGTACTCATTTTTCCAGAGTCTCCGTTTGTCGTGCGGGCGGGCTGGGAGGCTTACCTTTGTGTCGTCCCCCAGAAGTTTCGCCCACGGCTGGAAGTGGCTTTTTTTTTTCCCCGCGTTTTTTACAAAAGTCTGTTTTTAGGGAAAAAAAGGCGTGAAAATGATTTTTTTTGTGGATTGGGTTATTTTGAATGAACTTTTCAAAAAATTTACAAAGAAAAAATGGGTCGGGACGTTTACTTTAAGAATTATGAATTTTTTAGAGTGTGGGAAAAGATTTCCCAAAAGGTTCCTCCCCCAACCCCCTGAACACAGGGGTGTTAAAATTATGAATGTTTAGAGTGGGGAAAAAGATTTACTAAAAAATGGGAAAACCTCCCCACACACACAGGGGTGTCAAAATTAGAATGTTTAGAGTGTGGGAAAGATTTACTAAATGGGTTCCCTCACCACACCACCCTGAACACAGTGGTGTTAAAATTATGATGTTTAGAGGTGGGAAAAAAGATTTGCTAAAAGAGCACCTCACCACACACACCCTGAACACAGTGGTGAAGAATCATGAATGCCTAGAGTGGGGAAAAAGGTTTTATACCCGTTCTGAATCACCCAACACACCCTGACACACAGTGGTTTTTGATTATGAAGCCTAGAGTGGGGGAAAAAGGGTTTTTATACCCGTTCTGAAATCACCAGACACACCTTTGACACACTGGTTGCGAGAGTTCAAGTGTGATATTTGAGCAAGTGTTTCAAGACAAAGCCGAATTGCCGGCACATGAAAGATCCATTTTTGAGGGGTGTTTGTTGGACAAGTTGGTTGTACCCCGTGCCTGTGGGAGGTGTCCTGGTGGCAAGGGGTGGGGTGGGGGTGGTGGGCAGTGTGTTACATGGTGGGGGCAGCCGCCCCCTTTGGTTCTGTGGGGGAGAAGGGCCCCCCCCCCCAGCATTTTTGGGGTTGGCAGTGCAGGTGGACTTTCAATAAAAGTACCCAGAGTTTAAAAGGGTTTTCCTGGATTGCCAAAAAAAACAGTTTTTCCCCGCTTTAAGTTCCTCCTTTTTTTCTGGGGTCACATATATGAAAATTCGCAAAAACCTTACCTGTCTCTTCATCTTTTCCCACGCCGCAGGAAAAGTGATCACAACTGAACAGTGTACATATGCGTTTGGTCGAATATATCAGGGGGTTTTTTTCAATTTTTACTAAAGGGTCTCTCTCTCTCCCCTCCCTCTCTCTCTCTTCTCTCTTCTCTTCCTCTCTCTCTCTTTTCCCTCTCTTCTCTCCTCACACCGGCACACTCAGGCAGCCCTTCAGTCTTGCTTTCGCACCCCAACACTAGATCCAACACCCCTGTTTGCGACTCCTAAAATTTGATTAAAACCCCTTCACCCCCAGATTTTCCCGGGGCTAAAAAAATGGTCTTTTGTTAGCTATAAAAATACGAAAAGTAACTCAAATCCAAATTAATTAGTCGAAAAGGTACTAAACAGATCAATCTATAAATTTTGCTAAAATTTAAATTTTAAAAAATAATTAATAGTCCCAAAAATACAAGGCAATTACTCTGGGCGTGAAGGGTTAAAGACACGACACACTCTTGTATAGT
The DNA here is from genome assembly GCA_016584305.1 of Chionoecetes opilio. Lineage (NCBI taxonomy): Eukaryota > Metazoa > Arthropoda > Malacostraca > Decapoda > Majidae > Chionoecetes > Chionoecetes opilio. The sequence continues at coordinate 1,888 of JACEEZ010019183.1, forward strand.
CGGGAAAAGGACAGATCCGGGTGCAAGAGACGTAAAACTCAAGGTGTGGGGTTGGTTGGGTTTGGGGGTGGGTAGGGGTAGCCCCATCACGGGGACAAAAGCGAAGGTGATAAATGCCTGAGCCCTTTGCCGAGGTGGGGACGTAGCTGGGAAGACACTGGCGCTCTGATGCCTATTTTTGCAAGGCAAGGGGTTGGAGTTTGTCTACCCATGGGGGATCTGGGGATTCAGTTGATGTTACGCCCCTCGAATCTATCGGTAAAAAAAATTTTAGGATTTTGGTGCTAAAAAATATTCCAAAATTGCGAAAATCGGGTTTTTTTGTTTTTTTGCGCATAACTGTGATTTGCAAAAAACTTATGGAAGTAAAAAAGGGTTTCATCTTGGGGTTTTTTCTACATGACGCAGTATGGGCTTTAAAAACACCTATGGTTGTCGAGAAATTGAATTTTTTAAAATGTAAAAATTGCTTTTTCTCGGTTATTACCCATAAAATTATTTTTGCTTGCGCTAAAGATAGTCCTGATTACTTCATATTTACTTCTCTATGCATGTTTGCACAATCTGCCGTAGTTTTTTAATTTTTGAAAAAAATTTTTATTAAAAAATAAATTTAAGATAAAAATAAAGGGCCCCCTTGCAAAAATTGCAAAAATTTTTTAGAAAAATAATTTGTTGAAAATTATTTCCACCCGTTTTTGGGCATGCTGAACACGAATCTGGGTCTTTTTCAGTTAAAAGGATTAGAAGCCCCTATTTCAGCCAATTACAATGACATGATCTTCCAGATAGTCCTTAAAAACGACAAATTAGACAAATTCTAAAAGACATAACAAATGCTGGGCTTTGCTTTTTCAAGCATGTTGAAATTTTCGCCTTAGTTTTTTAATTTTTGAAAAAAATGTAATTTAAAAAAAAAATCAAGGCCCTACCCCCTTGCTAATTTGCAATATTTTTTGAGAAAAGATTGTTTGAAAATTAGTTCCTATTATCGGGCAGCTAAACACGAATTTGGAGTCAGTTTCATTTCAATGATTAAAGTCGCTTTTTCCCGCCCCTTCAAATGACATTCACAATTACAAGTGTGTTTGTTTTTGACTATTTTTTGGGGTACAGGATTTGACCAAAGCTTGTAATGCCCCTTTTTTAAATTTAATTTTTTTTTTATAAATGAGTCACTTTTTTACACAATCCCTTCCCGGAAAAGGGAAGAACAGAGGCGAGCGGTCACAAGAGGAAGAAAGTGTGGCGGCAAAAAAAAACCCTTTTCTCTCGCCTTCCTATAAAAACATGCAATCCCCAAAAAAGAATATTTGCGACGAAGTTATAGAAAATGTTTCCTAGAACCCAATAAGGTAAACGGGAAACCCCACACGCCCAATTGTGTGGGCAATTTCGGTCCTTGTAAATTAACCGTTTTTGGTTTATGGAATTTTCGCCGATGGAAAACCTCGCCGAAAACCAACCCAGAACTCTCCCCGACTTTGGGAAACTCCCCGACGGTACTTTTTTGGGCGAAGTTCAATTGTAATATAAAAAAGGAAATCAAACCAAACCCTAACTACGTAACCACCAAAACATTCAGGCTAGTTTTGGTATTTAACCCTGAATGCAGAAACAGGGGTAAGGGGAACACTCCCCGAGTGTAAATAGGAACCTCGTTAGTCGGCGAGTGTTCCTATCGGGACAGTTCCGGGTACCGTGGGTTTTAGGAACTGTCGTCGAAACCCCATCCAGAACTCTCGCCGACGTGATAAATAGAAACACCGTTACGTCGGCGAGTGTTCTTATCGGCGACTTTCCCCAGGTACACCTGGGTTTAGGGAACTGTCGTCGAAACCCCAATCCAAAACTCTGCCGCGTGAAAAATAAATAAAGACGGTTTGTTGCGACTTCCCGGAAACCCCTAGGTACAAAACTCCCCTGACAACATGTTTTTAGGTCCTGGAGGAAAGGGAAAACAGGCACTACACCACACAACACACACACACACACATTTACCTGGCATGAGGGCGACCTACTCAATTCGCCATAAGTCCAAGATTTTCAAAATTTTCAAAGGGTTGCCTCAAAAAAGGCCTTGTTTACTTGAGCCAGCTTCTTTCTTTTCTTTTGTGACCCTTTTAGCTGATGACGCAATATTTGGACTCTTTAAATCTCCCCGTTGCTCCTTGGGAGCCATTAAACAACACCTTGTATCACAAAAAAATAATAGGGGTCTAAAAAAAGTTTCATCATCTGTGCATTTACTAAGGTTTTAAACATGTTTTTTGGAGTTTTTTGGGCAAGGAAAGAACAATGTTGACGTCAACAAAATATGTTGTATGGCAAGTTTTTCCGTACCCACACTATAGTCGCCACTCACTCGCCACTGCACTAATGTGCCAGCACAATTATTTCCAAATTTTAAAATCACACAGCCTTGTATTTCCATGAGACATTTGTGTGTGTAAGTAAAAAATTGTTGCGAACCCGCCCTCCCACAGCCGCCCAACGGCTTGCCCCCTTGCTGGGTGGCTTCAGACGCTGGGAAGATCGGCTCAGCCGGTTATGTTTAATCGGGACCAGACCAATGAATCCCCTAAGGCCTTGAGCACGGGTCCTCACCGGGGACATCCCCACCACGGCACACACATGACGGCACATCGGAATAAACCCCCTGTATCCTTTCCGACATAAATTTTAATAGGGAAACACTACAGAAAACAAATCAGCCCACCGGAGACACAAAAAGCCCCCCCCTCTAGGGCCCCATCCTTGCCGACCGTCGCGCCCCAAATGTTCCCTCCACTGCAACTACATCACTGTTATGCACCTATAACATACCGTCACCCAAATCAACACACTATGCCACCGGATGGGGGAAGGAAACACTGGAAACCCCACGGCATCCACCCCCCGCGCGCCCGCCATCGCCCAAAACCCCCGGCCACTGCTACCTATTTCACCCAAGCTCAGGGGGGTTTCCCCCCCTTCTTGCTGTGAACCACCACACCCCACGTAAACCTGTTTTCCCGGTGGACGCGTCGTACCTTCGGGTGGGTTTTCCGGGCCCGGGGACCTTTTCCCGTGGGATGCCTCGCCTCCGTTTTGTCCCCCGGTCTCCTCCCCTTCCTCCTCTTTTGGCCACAACACCCCCCCCATCTCCAATCTCAACCCCAGCTCGAGTTGGGCGCGTTTGTAAAAATTTTTCAAAGACATTTGTTTAGTGTTTAGTTAGGGTCGGTGCTTGTGAGGGAAACTTGGCACTGGGGGCGTCTTGCCTGGGGGTAAGTAGCGGGGGTTGGGTGTGTGTCTAGCATCGATATTGTGACAAATTTTGCGAGATAACTGCTGGCGGAACCGTGTTGTGAGCCGGGGAATAAAGGACCCGAGTTTCGCGCTCGTTTTCAGAGACAGACTATGTTTTTCCCTTTGGCCCGCAATAGGTGGCCATTGTAGCTGGGGATCAAATGATCTCAGTAAAAATTTTGATAAAGACGGTTAAAAAAATTGTATTCTATGTCATTTTCCCAATGACGAATATTTGTTGAACGGGGGAAAAGTCACGTCAAATTCATACCTAACTCCCCAAAACCCTCAGTCGTAGAGCGTTCGTACTGCAGCCAAAAAAATGTAAAAACCCTAGTTTCTCAAAAATTTTTAACGGGCATTGGGGCCCAAAAAAAAACGATAAATCGTCAGACGAAAAAAACCCTAAAAAACATAACCCGCAACTCGAGAAACCAAAAAACACAGACCCTTGTGACGGGTTTTTTGAGTCGGGAGAGTTTTTTAACAAAAGCCCTTCGGCGAGATTAAAAAATTTCACTGATGACAAAGTTTAAGGGCCACAAAATCTATCGGGAGTGTGACCTCAAAATTACATTTAGACCTACCTTAGTCTTAGTCCGCCCCACGCCACGAAGCTCACCTAAAACCCCTCCGTTTTCACTTTACACCCCCAAAAAGCCACTTTCATCGAGATTCAAAAATTTCATGAGACAAAGTTGTAGAGCGCAAAAAACTCTTGGGGAAATGTGCCCTCCATTGCCGTAGCCTACATTTAAATCCGCCAACGCCGGAAAGCTCACTTCTCCTACAAAATTTGCCTGGTTCCGGGTAGTTTTCTATTTTGTAGTTTTTTTTTATTTTCGTTGTCTTTGCTATTTTTTTAGAGTGGTGACATTTGGTAGTGTAGTTTTAATTTGTGCAGATGGTGGTGTTACAGGCTACATAAGACCATGAATAGAAAGGGAAACTACAAGGGTGGGAGACCTACACGAGGAGTTTTGTACCTAAAACTACCTACTCCCCCTTTCATCCCCCCTCCATAACAGCCAGCCCCTTTTAAAACTCCCTAATGACTCCCCACTAATACCGCACTGATCCATGAATCTCACCACCCCCATTTGGAACCCGTTTCTCCTTATTTCATTAATAAAGCCACCTTTTTTCGCTTGATCCGGATTCTTGTTCTAGCCCTATAACCCCTTTAAAACTTTGCTACCTGGCCCCGATTGTATCCCTTTATCCATGTCTCTTCCCCTCTCTTCTCTCTCCCTCCCCTTTATCCACTTAAAACTTTATCAGATCGTTTGGGGGGAGTTGAGTAAGGTTTCAGGCGTTTTTTGGATCATATTTTGATTTTTGTTGACGTGACATGGGAGTTGTGGTTTCCATTTGGGGATTATTCTAGTGTTTGGCCCAATCCCCCTCTCCCACAAACAAGCTGGGGCCCCCTGGCCAATGCGGGATTAAGGCCCCGGGTACAAAACATGCCTACCAACATCATAGTTTGTGAGTTTTGGGTGTTGAAAATATTCCCCCCCAGGGAACATTCATTGTATTTCTTTGAGTCCAGAGCTGTGCACCTGACCATCCTCACAGCATGGGACCCAATGTCGAGAAACCCCCCCAAACCCCCCCTAGGGGGTTTCCTTGTTTTGGGTAGGGGTTATACGTAGTTTTTGTAGCTTAGGTAGGTTAGATTTTGGTTTGGTTACATTTGGTTGGTTAGGTTAGGTTGATTTGGTTGGTTGGTTTGGTTTTGATTTGGGTTTGGTTAATTTTGGGTTTGGTTAGGTTAGATTTGGTTTGGCAAAATTTTTCCAGATCAAAAAAAATTACCCAAAATTTAATTAAAATTATAGATCAGGGGTTTTACCCCCTACACAACTTTAAATTTCTTTTCCGACGCATAATTTGTTCCCCACCCGAAAAACCCGCATTGCCACAGGTCCCCAAGCTGTTTGGGGGAAGTGGGAGTCTGGGCAAACACTAGAAAGTTACACAATTTTTTCCTGGCCTACAATCGCTGCTTTATTTAATGGAGATTGTTTTATTTTCCGGAAACCCATATTAAAAAAAATAATAATAATTTCATCACCGAATTTTAATGTCGCCGTTTTCATTACAAACACTGAATCTCCATCAGAAAAAGCACTAAAACTTGGCCGGGAAAATGAGTCATGGTCTCAGATAACAGGGCAGCGCGTGGCTCTCTGTGTGCTGACTGTCACCACTGTTGCAGGTGCTGAGGTCACAGTCCAAGCCGGCTGCCCCGCCCGGCACTGACCCGGCTCGCTGCGGCATCCCCGAGGGTTCCCGCAGGACCGGCCGTCGCGTGTGGTGGCCCGAGTGTTGCTGCGGTGGAGGCTGTGGGGCCGGGCAGCAGCATGAGTGGCCGGGAGCAGCAGGATCAGTCTGCCTCAGGGGTGGGAGGCACAGGGGTGATGGCAATGTAATGCCCATTATTCGGGGAGAATAGTATGAGAATTATTATCATAGAATTCCCAGGTTATGTCTAGTAGCAGTTTCACTCTTTTAGATTCTGGGGTGACTCATCGCCTTCCTTCCTACGCGCCATTTTGTTTATCTTTTTTCACTTCCTTCCCCGCCATTTCTTTCTCCTGTGGCGAGTCAAAATTCGTGGATAATTATTCCGCGATCAGTGATAACTAATTTATTCAATTCTTTTCATTCTTCCCAACCATCTTATCAGATTTAGGAACCCTCCTAGATTCTTAATGTCTTTCAAAATAATCCCCATCGTTATCGATCATGTTCATAATGGATATCTTAGTAAAGTTATACGCTAAATTGAAAGTCTACCAAATTTCTATGCAACACCTTCCATACCCTCTCACTCTTGAACACGCGTTCGGACTTTTGACATGAAAAGTAAACACACCCTTCTTGGGTATTAGATTAAACATATTAAATTCTTCTATATCAAAGTAACAGGTCTGTATTATAGGCAGCCTTTTCTTAGGTACGCGAGTTTCATTATTTAATAGTTATTTCGGGATTATAAGCTATTCATTTGAGGTCACGTCGAGACCATTCAAACAACTCCCCTTTTATGCCGAGGGCCATGAACCATGAGGAGTCAGTCGTCTCTACACTTCATTGTAGGTAAGACCTCTGCACCTCGCTCCTGTTTCCCCCCTTCCTTGGTATGATATATCTATCAATATGCTCATATATAGGTACTGTTGTTCAGTTCACTAACGCATAGGAGGCCTGCCCCCATCCTTATAAGTGTTATTAAGTCAGTCTCTCTACACTTCTTTGTAGGCCGACATCTTGTCCTTGACGAAAGGCCACATGGTACTATGAAATCCACACCACAACTCATTACTCTCACATTTTCCCCCTATATATATATCTTCCATGTGTAATTATAAATATTCAGCGGTATGTTATTAAGTGAAGGATTAATTCATTAGTAGGATTCAGTGAGGAGGGTTTATGCTCATAAGAGCTTCCCTTCATCAGATAGGAAGAGCTTCCCTTCAGCACATAGGAAGAGCTTCCTGTATCAGGTGTAAAGTTTTTTTCTTACATCCGATTAGAGTTTTCCGGTGTTGGATTAACCCCTTATATGTTGTATGTGATCTCAAGAAAGAGACAACTATTTCAGTATGAATAAATAGGATGATGTTTTCAATATAAGGGTTTTGTGTTTATTATAAAAAACCCCCGGTGTTATTCTATGTTAGGACAGTAATTCCCCACACTCCAAAAGAGTCAGCCTTACTCGGTATAGTTTCCCCGTATCAATTACGACTACCAAAATAAATTAATCTTAATATTATTCAAACGCGCCCAGGGAGTTACCTAGAGAATACTCGCCTGAGCTGGTGGCAGCATCCCCCTTTAAAATCACCCCTGTTCCCCTTAACCAAAACCCTTACCCCTTCCCCTTTAAAAACATCCCCCATTTCAGTACTCTCCGCAGTGAGAAGTGGACAAACTATGATCACAAAGTGAAATCATAAGACTAAATTAAATCCTCCATTCAAGTTTTAATCAAATGAAAAATCTAACAATTAATATCATTCAAGTAACGTTGACCAGTTATAAACTCCCATAGGAGTTACCAGCAACACACTTTGGGAGTTTTGCGGTGGGATTTTATTTTTATCGGTCATAAGATACAATAAGTTTTAAAGTCTTTTTAAAACCCACAAATTCAGGCAAAAAAAAAGCAAGAACACCTGGAGGCAGGCAGCTCAGGCCACAAGGCACACAGTGAGCTGAATGCCAGCAGTGTGACAAAACATTCAAATGCAAGAGTTGGCTTGAGCAACATTCCTTGCCACACAGTGGTGTTTAAAAACCATGAATGTTTAGAGTGTGGGAAAAGATTTGGTAGAAAGAGTAACCTCACCGAACACACCCTGACACACAGTGGTGATAAGAACCATGAATGTTTAGAGTGTGGGAAAAGATTTACTACAAAGAGTCACCTCACCACACACACCCTGACACACAGTGGGTTAAGAATTATGAATGTTTAGAGTGTGGAAAAATATTTACTACAAAGAGGCACCTCCCCCAGACACACCCCGACACACAATGGTGTTAAGAAAACAAGAATGTTTAGAGTGTGGGAAAAGATTTACTTGAATGGGTCACCTCACCCAACACCCCTGACACACAGTGGTGTTAAGAATTATGAATGTTTAGAGTGTGGAAAAAGATTTACTACAAAGAGGCACCTCACCACACACACCCTGACACACAGTGGTGTTAAGAATTATGAATGTTTAGAGTGTGAGAAAAGATTTGCTACAAAGAGTGAACTCACCAAACACACCCTGACACCCCAGTGGTGTTAAGAACCATGAATGCCTAGAGTGGGGGGAAAAGGTTTTATACCCGTTCTGAAATCACCAGACAAAACTTTAGACACACTGGCTTGCGGGGGGTTCAAGTGTGATATTTGTAGCAAGTGTAGTGTAGTTTTTGTAGCAAGCAAGACAAAGCCTGAGATTGCCAATGAGATTGCAATGTACAAAAGTTAGTCCAGCATTACTCTTGTCACTACTGAACACTGCACACACACCACTGTCAAAAGAACAAAAGTACACTACAGCTTATAGCCCAATTTTACTCCACAGTGCCTATATTGTATCAGCTTAAATGGTCTATACAGCTTATAGCCCACTATTACTCCACAGTGCCTATATTGTATCAGCTTAAATGGTCTATACAGCTTATAGCCCAATTTTACTCCACAGTGCCTATATTGTATCAGCTTAAATGGTCTATACAGCTTATAGCCCAATATTACTCCACAGTCCCTATATTGTATCAGCTTAAATGGCCCTATACAGCTTATAGCCCAATATTAACTCCACAGTGGCTATATTGTATCAGCTTAAAGTAATCTTCCGGGACCATTTCATCATTCCTGATTTAATGCAATAAATCTAGCCATTGACGAGTATATCAACAATACGTCGTCACTTTTTGTATCCAGTCAGCCGTTTTAAATAACCCGCAATAAAAATCTGCAAATTCCCGAGTTCTCAAACCACTCAAGATTTGCAGCGCCGGCTCAGGCCCGGACGTACCATCAGGAGTTTCACAGGAAGTTTTCTGGGTATTTGGTTGGATGAAAAGGCTGTAGAAAAAAAACATGAGAGGATAGCTAGACCCAAACCCGGGGGTTGGAAAGGCTAGGCAGTGGGAAAGATTGGGGCCAAACAAGTATGAATGGTGAGAGGACTAGGGAAGGTGTGGCAGCCCTGCTTATTATGGCTGGAAACAAGGGTGTGGTTAGGAAGGAGGGGACAGAGGGGAAGTAACACAGAAAAAAGCAGGAGAATAGCATTGGGACCCAATAGGGTATGGGCAGGGAAGCATTAGAGGAGACGGGGGAGGACTTCAAGAGAGGTAGCAAGGCAGGACTGAGGTACAGAGCTAGACTGCAACGAATGGATGACAGAAAAGGCAAGAAAGTTTGGGACTGGAATATGTATGGGAAGGGGAAATAAAAGACTAGTAAAATGGAAAGATGGACAGGTGAACTGGGAATTTTGTGACAGGAGGATGAGACTGGGGTATGCGTAGAAAAAAAGGAATAAATGGGAGTGGAAGAAAAGGGAAAGAAGAATGGCTGAGGGAATGAGTGAGAAATCAACACTGGAATGGTAAGGAGAAAGGACCAGCACGGTAAAAGGTCTATGATGGGGCTATGGAGGACTACTCTTCAACCAGACAAAGTCGCTGGAGGTAAATAGTCTTGTACCAGAGAAGAATGAGCAGCAAGGTGTTGAGAGTGTGGCAAGGTATGAAACCGTGAGCACTTGATGCTGGAATGTGATACGTATGATATGCTAGAACACAGATGTGAGGTAGTGGGAGAGGTCGGAGTGGAAGATGGCCGAGAGATGAGAGACCAGAGAGTGGATATGAGTAACCTGCTGGGCTTGTGCTGAGTGAGGAGTGACAGTCGGTGATAGAGTGTAAAAGAATCTGGAACATTGGAGAGCCGTAGGGAGAGCATGAGAGGCAGGGGGCCCAGTAGGGATCCCGTGAATTGATGCAGAGAGATGAGGAGGGGAAAAAGAAATCCCTAGTTTTACTTCCCCTTTTTGCTTCTCTCCACAGATTAATTGTGGGAGAACGCCGAGCAAAGTTCACACGCACTGCTGGGTGACTCCAAATCAAGATCAAGATCAAGATCAACCAAGGATCAAGATCAAGGAGGCTCATCTTCCCTCGCTGATCAGAGGCAAGTAACACAGAGATAAATATAATAGTACTTGAAGATATTTGGGTGTTTCTGATAGATTTTTTTTGCTATATGCCACATGCATGCATCCTTTATGGGTGCAGCATGCTTCCTTCCCACAACACGCCTGCACACGACAACCTTCCCACACACACGCCTGCACACCGACACCCTTCCCACACTCACGCCTGCACACTCGCCTCCGTCCCACACACACGCCTTCACACCGACACCCTTCCCACACTCACGCCTGCACACCGACACCCTTCCCACACACGCCTGCACACACGCCTCCTTCCCCCACACACGCCTGCACACACGCTTCCTTCCTACACACACGCCTGCACACCGACACCCTTCCCACACACACGCCTGGGAAATACTTTGGAACTCATCCTTCCGGCTTTGACTGAAATGAACTACCGCACTGTATTGTATGCTTATTATACTTCACATCTGTAAAGGTTCCAGAGTGTGCTCAGCCTTGGTTAACCCACACGACCGCTATGAAATATGAGATGCCTCAAAAAATTCTAAGTCCAGTTAGGTTAGGTTAGGTATACTTTGTGGTTAAGGTTAGCTTAGGTTAGGTATACTTTGGGGTTAAGGTTAGGTTAGGTTAGGTATACTTTGTGGTTAAGGTTAGGTTAGGTATACTTTGTGGTTAAGGTTAGGTTAGGTTAGGTATACTTTGTGGTTAAGGTTAGGTTAGGTTAGGTATACTTTGTGGTTAAGGTTAGGTTAGGTTAGATATACTTTGTGGTTAAGGTTAGGTTAGTTAGGTTAGGTATACTTTGTGGTTAAGGTTAGGTTAGGTTAGGTATACTTTGTGGTTAAGGTTAGGTAGGTATACTTTGTGGTTAAGGTTAGGTTAGGTTAGGTATACTTTGTGGTTAAGGTTAGGTTAGGTATACTTTGTGGTTAAGGTTAGGTTTTTTTTTTTGTTAGGTTAGGTATACTTTTGGTTAAGGTTAGGTTAGGTAGTATACTTTGTGGTTAAGGTTAGTTAGGTTAGGTATACTTTTGGTTAAGGTTAGGTTAGGTTAGGTTATACTTTGTGGTTAAGGTTAGGTTAGGTTAGGTTAGGTATACTTTGTGGTTAAGGTTAGGTTAGGTTAGATTTTACATATAGTGACTTTGATGATTTTTTTGGGGAGCCATAAATCACTTATATTTGCTTCTCCACCAAAAACCCGTATTCCGCAGTTCCCCAGGCTTGTTGGCTATAGGGGAAGAAAAAAAAAGATAGGGGTGAAGGACTTCTTCCAAAGTTTTACCCACGCCTGCACACACGCCTCCTTCCCACACACACGCTTGCATACACGCCTCCTTCCCACACACACGCCTGCACACACGCCTCCTTCCCACACAGACGCCTGCAGACACGCTTCCTTCCCACACAACGCCTGCACACCGACACCTTCCCACACAGACGCCTGCACACCACACACGCCTGCACACACGCCTCCTTCCCACACACACGCCTCCTTCCACACACACGCTTCCTTCCCACACACACGCCTGCACACGACACCTTCCCCCACACACGCCTGCACACACGTCTGCAACACCGACACCCTTCTTACACACACGCCTCCTTCCCACACACACGCCTGCACACACCGCCCTCCACACACGTGTGTGTTGTGTGTGTATGTGTGTGTGTGTGTGCAGAAGGGTGTTGGTGCGCAGGCGTGTGTGCAGGCGTGTGTGTGGGAAGAGTGTCGGTCACAGCGACAGATTCACTGTCTGACACGAAGTACAATCGCTCATCATAACATTTGCCGACAGTGTCAGACAGAGTGTCTGCGGGCGTCCCTGTTCTGACGTCATCAATAACAGTCGTAGCCCTGTTGAGGGAAGATTTTTTTTTTTCGCGCGCTTTTACAAAAGTCGTGTTTTACGGAAATAAGGCCTGGAAATAAATTATTTTGGTGGATTAGGTGTTTTGAATGTACATTCAACATAATTAGGCAAAAAAAAAATGGGTCTGGACGACACTTTAAATGGTCTATACGTGTTGTCAATGGTTCTTCTACTATTACCATCACAACCAGACATGGCCATGAATATAAAAAATGATTATGATTTGATTTTGATTTATCATCCGGAAAATTTTTGATTATGATTAGATTATGATTAGTCGTTTTGTCCTTTTTATGATTATGATTTGATTATGATTTTTTGGCTCTACGTATTTGTGTTTATGATTAGATTGTTTCTTATTGTTGCTTATGATTAGATTATGATTATAATCACATTTTATTGTGATTATTTGTACACAGTAATGTTTATTATTAAGGTCTTTTTTTTGTTCATTATACTTTAGTCAACAGTGTTTTGATTGCAATTGTCACTAGCTTAAAGGGCATGTGCGACTTGTCAACAAAGGCAAATTACCAATTCACACACCTCACTCTTACCCGATTTGCTGACAATACCAATGGCTATTAAGAAACACTGAGACCACTATCGGCTTCCTGAGGAAATGTTGCATGGCATTAGTAACATTATCACTGTAATGTAAGTACAAGTATACCAAAACAAGGGTTAAGTCAAACAGTGCATAAACATTTTTTCACACTTGTTTGGCTTCATCATCTCATTGCTCGGCTATTTATGATCACATTAAATTCTAAGCACGTTTCCTGAATCTGCACACTTTTCTGACTAAGACGGTAAAGGATGCGTCCCAGTGTGACCATATCTGGAGGGTCAAAATAGTCCTTTGATCTTTGTTTTGCTTACATCTCAGCCGCCGCGTCGCCCTCTCATGCAGCAAGCGGCGGGGGAACGTTTGCTGCGGGGATACAGCGAGAGAAAATGACCGCTTGCAAGCGACATTTCTCTTGCTCCCCGCAGAAAACGCACAATGTAAAGGGGCATGCTTTGCAAAAATGCTTGGACCTGGAACATATATATATGAAATTGGCTAATTTATTTTGGAGAATTAGAATGGTTACAGGGAAAATACAATGAAATAATCACAATAATCACATTTTAATCATTGATTATTATGAAGAAAAATATGATTGTAATTTGATTATGATTTAAGCTGCAGCTTCATATTTGATTATGATTTGATTATGATTATACCTGTTGCTTAACTTGATTATGATTTAAGCTCCGCTTCATATTTGATTAAAGATTTGATTATGATATGTAATCACAGCCTTTGGTTTTGAATTTTTATTAATAACATAATCATGCCCATGTCTGATCACAACTGGCTGACTGACTGAGACTGGCTGATGGCTGGCTGGGGTACACTCTAATGCTTCTGAGACCCTGTTGGAGGGATGAAATGTACATGAAAACCATGCATAGTTATAATTAGGCTACTCAAGGTTTGTATGTATCTCTGAATGTATGTAACTTGAACGTTGGTAATGAGTTACAGGTAGAGTTCCGTGGTGTTTTTTTTTGCCATTTTTGTTGCAAATCACTACCGTAGATAACAGTCAAGTCGCCACCTGCACTAATGTCGCCAGGCTCCATATATTACGAATTTAGCCTTACTACTGCTGTGTCTGTGCCACTGAAGATGATACACAGTAGTTTATATCAGGCTAATCTACCCTGTTTCAGCGTTGTTTTATGATTTTTTGCTGCAGAAGTCACTACAAAAAAAGGAAGGAGAGAGAGAGGAAAAAATAAAAAAAAGNACGGGGAATTTTTAAAAACCCCTACACAACTCTTAAATTACTGTTTCCGACGCAATTTGTTCCCCACCCGAAAACCCCGCATTGCCACAGGTCCCCAAGCTTGTTGGGGAAGTGGGAGTCTGGGCAAACACTAGAAAGTTACACAATTTTTTCCTGGCCTACAATCGCTGCTTTATTTAAGGGAGATGTTTTATTTTCCGGAAACCCATTTTAAAAAAGATATAATAATTTCATCACCGAATTTTAATGTCGCCGTTTTCATTACAAACACTGAATCTCCATCAGAAAAAGCACTAAAACTTGGCCGGGAAAAATGAGTCATGGTCTCAGATAACAGGGCAGCGCGTGGCTCTCTGTGTGCTGACTGTCACCACTGTTGCAGGTGCTGAGGTCACAGTCCAAACCGGCTGCCCCGCCCGGCACTGACCCGGCTCGCTGCGGCATCCCCGAGGGTTCCCGCAGGACCGGCCGTCGCGTGTGGTGGCCCGAGTGTTGCTGCGGTGGAGGCTGTGGGGCCGGGCAGCAGCATGAGGGGCCCGGGAGCAGCAGGATCAGTCTGCCTCAGGGGTGGGGAGGCACAGGGGTGATGGCAATGTAATGCCCATTATTCGGGAGAGATAGTATGAGAATTATTATCATAGAATTCCCAGGTTATGTCTAGTAAGCAGTTCACTCTTTTAGATTCTGGGGTGACTCATCGCCTTCCTTCCTACGCGCCATTTTGTTTATCTTTTTTCCTTCCTTCCCCGCCATTTCTTCTTCCTGTGGCGAGTCAAAATTCGTGGAATAATTATTCCGCGATCAGTGATAACTAAATTTTTATTCAATTCTTTTCATTCTTCCCCAACCATCTTATCAGATTTAGGAACCCTCCTAGATTCTTAATGTCTTTCAAAATAATCCCCATCGTTATCGATCATGTTCATAAATGGATATCTTAGTAAAGTTTATACGCTAAATTGAAAGTCTACCAAATTTCTAGGGCAACACCTTCCATACCCTCTCACTCTTGAACACGCGTTCGGACTTTTGACATGAAAAGTAAACACACCCTTCTTGGGTATTAGATTAAACATATTAAATTCTTCTATATCAAAGTAACAGGTCTGTATTATAGGCAGCCTTTTCTTAGGTACGCGAGTTTCATTATTTAAATAGTTATTTCGGGATTATAAGCTATTCATTTGAGGTCACGTCGAGACCATTCAAACAACTCCCCTTTTATGCCGAGGGCCATGACACCATGAGGAGTCAGTCGTCTCTACACTTCATTGTAGGTAAGACCTCTGCACCTCGCTCCTGTTTCCCCCCTTCCTTGGTATGATATATCTATCAATATGCTCATATATAGGTACTGTTGTTCAGTTCACTAACGCATAGGAGGCCTGCCCCCATCCTTATAAGTGTTATTAAGTCAGTCTCTCTACACTTCATTGTAGGCCGACATCTTGTCCTTGACGGATAAGGCCACATGGTACTATGAATCCACACCACAACTCATTACTCTCACATTTTCCCCCCTATATATATATCTTCCATGTGTAATTATAAATATTCAGCGGTATGTTACTTAAGTGAAGGATAATTCATTAGTAGGATTCAGTGAGGAGGGTTTATGCTCATAAGAGCTTCCCTTCATCAGATAGGAAGAGCTTACCTTCAGCACATAGGAAGAGCTTCCTGTATCAGGGTGTAAAGTTTTTTTCTTACATCCGATTAGAGTTTTTCCGGTGTTGGATTAACCCTTATATGTTGTATGTGATCTCAAGCAAGAGACATACTATTTCAGTATGAATAAATAGGATGATGTTTTCAAATATAGTTATTGTGTTTATTATAAAACCCCAGGTGATTATTCTATGTTAGGACAGTAATTCCCCACACTTCCAAAAGAGTCAGCCTTACTCGGTATAGTTCCACGTATCAATTACGACTACCAAAATAAATCTAATCTTAATATTATTCAAACGCGCCCAGGGAGTTACCTAGAGAACTACTCGCCTGAGCTGGTGGCAGCATCCCCTTAACTCACCCCCTGTTCCCTTAACCTAAACCCTTACCCCTTCCCCTTAAATACATCCCCCATTTCAGTACTCTCCGCAGTGAGAAGTGGACAAACTATGATCACAAAGTGAAGTCATAAGACTAAGTTAAATCCTCCATTCAAGTTGTAATCAAATGAAAAATCATAATCAATTAATATCATTCAAGTAACGTTGACCAGTTATAAACTCCCCATAGGAGTTACCAGCAACACACTGGTAGTTTTGCGGTGGGATTTTATTTGTATCGGTCATAAGATACAATAAGTTTTAAAGTCTTTTCAAACCCACAAATTCAGGCAACACAGCAAGAATCACCTGGAGGCAGGCAGCTCAGGCCACAAGGCACACAGTGAGCTGAAGTGCCAGCAGTGTGACAAAACATTCAAATGCAAGAGTTGGCTTGAGCAACATTCCTTGCCACACAGTGGTGTTAAGAACCATGAATGTTTAGAGTGTGGGAAAAGATTTGGTAGAAAGAGTAACCTCACCGAACACACCCTGACACACAGTGGTGATAAGAACCATGAATGTTTAGAGTGTGGGAAAAGATTTACTACAAAGAGTCACCTCACCACACACACCCTGACACACAGTGGTGTTAAGAATTATGAATGTTTAGAGTGTGGAAAAAGATTTACTACAAAGAGGCACCTCACCAGACACACCCTGACACACAGTGGTGTTAAGAATCATGAATGTTTAGAGTGTGGGAAAAGATTTACTAGAATGGGTCACCTCACCCAACACACCCTGACACACAGTGGTGTTAAGAATTATGAATGTTTAGAGTGTGGAAAAAGATTTACTACAAAGAGGCACCTCACCACACACACCCTGACACACAGTGGTGTTAAGAATTATGAATGCTTAGAATGTGGGAAAAGATTTACTACAAAGAGTGAACTCACCAAACACACCCTGACACACAGTGGTGTTAAGAACCATGAATGCCTAGAGTGTGGGAAAAAGTTTTATACCCGTTCTGAACTCACCAGACACACCTTTAGACACACTGGCTTGCGGGAGTTCAAGTGTGATATTTGTAGCAAGTGTAGTGTAGTTTTGTAGCAAGCAAGACAAAGCCTGAGATTGCCAATGAGATTGCAATGTACAAAAGTTAGTCCAGCATTACTCTTGTCACTACTGAACACTGCACACACACCACTGTCAAAAGAACAAAAATACACTACAGCTTATAGCCCAATATTACTCCACAGTGCCTATATTGTATCAGCTTAAAAGGTCTATACAGCTTATAGCCCACTATTACTCCACAGTGCCTATATTGTATCAGCTTAAATGGTCTATACAGCTTATAGCCCAATATTACTCCACAGTGGCCTATATTGTTATCAGCTTAAATGGTCTAACAGCTTATAGCCCAATATTACTCCCCAAATGCCTATATTGTATCAGCTTAAATGGTCTATACAGCTTATAGCCCAATATTACTCCACAGTGGCTAAAAATTGTATCAGCTTAAAGTAATCTTCCAGACCATTTCATCATTCCTGATTTAATGCAATTAATAAAAGCCATTGACGAGTATATCAACAATACGTCGTCACTTTTTGTATCCAGTCAGCCGTTTTTAAATAATCCGCAATCAAAATCTGCAAATTCCCCGATTTTCTCAAAACGCACTCAAGATTTGCAGACGCTCAGGTCAGGCTCCGTGACGAAACCATCAGGGAGTTTCATCAGGAAGATTTCTGGGTATTTGGTTGGATGATAAAGGCTGTGAGAAAACTAAACATAGAGGATAGCTAGACCCAACCAGTGGGTTGGAAGGCTGGGCAGTGTGGCAAGATGTCGGGCCAACAAGTATGAAGTGGTGGAGAGGACTATGGAAGGGGGGGGGCATTTCCCTAGCATTATGTATGGCCTGGAAACAATGGGTGGTCTAGGAAGGAGTTGGACAGATTGGAAGTAACACAGAACAAAGCAGGCAGAATAGCATTAGGAGCCAATAGGTATGTGGCAGTGGAAGCGATTAGAGGAGACATGGGATGGAGCACGTTCAGAGAGAGGATAGCAAAGGCAGGACTGAGGTACAGAGCAAAGACTGCAACAAATGGATGACAGCAAATGGGCAAGCAAGGTTTGGGACTGGAATATGTATGGGAAGTGGATGAAAGACTCAGTAAAAGTGGAAAGATGGACAGGTGAACTGGGAATGTTTGTGACAGGAGTGATGAACATGGGAGTATGGCTGTATGAAAAAAGGAAATAAATAGGAGAGTGGAAGAGAAAGGAAGAAGAAGGGCTGAGGGGATGAGTGAGAAATCAACACTGGAATGGTACAGGAGAAAGGACCAGCCACGGTATAAAAGGGTTCTATGATGGTGGCTATGGAGGGGACCTACTCTTCAGAGCCAGGACAAAGTCGCTGGAGGTAAATAGTCGTATGTACAGATGGAAGAATGATGGCAGCAAGGTGTGTGAGATGGGGTGTGACAGGAGTGGATAAAACCCGGGGAGCACTTGATGCTGGAATGTGAACGGTATGAGTATGCTAGAACACAGATGTTGGAGGTAGTGGTAGGAGAGGTGGGAGTGGAAGAATGGCGAGAGATGAAGAAGGAGAGTGGAATGGAGTACCTGCTGGGGCTGTGTGCTGAGTGGAGGAGTGACAGTCGTGTGATGAGAGTGTAAAAGAATTCTTGGAGAACTCTTGGAGAGCAGTAGGAGAGAGCATAAAGAGGAGGGGGCCCCTCAGGATGGGGGACCCCGTATGAATGTGATCCCAGAGAGAGGAAGGAGGGGAAAAAGAAATCCCTATTTTTTGCTTCCCCCTTTTGCTTCTCTCCCAACAGATTACATGTGTGGGAGAACGCCGGACCAAAGGCTTCACTGACAGCATCTGCTGGGTGACTCCCAAATCAAGATCAAGATCAAGATCAAGATCAAGATCAAGATCAAGGAGGCTCATCTTCCCTCGCTGATCAGAGGCACGTAAACACAGAGATAAATATAATAGTACTTGAAGATATTTGGGTGTTTCTGATAGATTTTTTTTGCTATATGCCACATGCATGCATCCTTTATGGGTGCAGCATGCTTCCTTCCCACACACACCGCCTGCACCCGACACCCTTCCACACACACGCCCGCACACCGACACCCTTCCCACACTCACGCCTGCACACTCGCCTCCGTCCCCCACACACGCCTTCACACCGACACCCTTCCCACAACTCACGCCTGCACACCGACACCCCTTCCCACACACGCCTGCACACACGCCTCCTTCCCCCACACACGCCTGCACCACGCTTCCTTCCTACACACACGCCTGCACACCGACACCCTTCCCACACACACGCCTTGGAAATACCCTTTTGGGAAATCATCCTTCGGCTTTGACTGAATGAACTACCGCACTGTATTGTATGCTTATTATACTTCACATCTGTAAAGGTTCCAGAGTGTGCTCAGCCTTGGTTAACCCACACGACCGCTATGAAATATGAGATGCCTCAAAATTCTAAGTCCGTTTGGTCAGGTTAGGTATACTTTTTGGTTAAGGTTAGCTTAGGTTAGGTATACTTTGGGGTTAAGGTTAGGGTTAGGTTAGTATACTTTGTGGTTAAGGTTAGGTTAGGTATACTTTGTGGTTAAGGTTAGGTTAGGTTAGGTATACTTTGTGGTTAAGGTTTGGTTAGGTTAGGTTTACTTTGGTGGTTAAGGTTAGGTTAGGTTAGATATACTTTGTGGGTTAAGGTTAGGTTAGTTAGGTTAGGTATACTTTGTGGTTAAGGTTAGGTTAGGTTAGGTATACTTTGTGGTTAAGGTTAGGTTTAGGGATACTTTGTGGTTAAGGTTAGGTTAGGTTAGGTATACTTTTGTGGTTAAGGTTAGGTTAGGTATACTTTGTGGTTAAGGTTAGGTTAGGTTAGGTATACTTTGTGGTTAAGGTTAGGTTAGGTATACTTTGTGGTTAAAGGTTAGGTTTTGGTTAGGTATACTTTGTGGGTTTAAAGGGTTTGGTTAGGTTAGGTATACTTGTGGTTAAAGGGTTTGGTTAGGTTAGGTTAGGTATACTTTTGTGGTTAAGGTTAGGTTAGGTTAGGTTGGTTTAGGTTAGGTTTTACTTTGTGGGTTTAAAGGTTAGGTTAGGTTAGATTTTTTCATATAGTGACTTTGATGATTTTTTTTGGGAGCCATAAATCACTTATATTTGCTTCCTCCACCCAAAACCCCGTATTCCCGCCAGTTCCCCAGGCTTGTTGGCTATAGGGGGAAGAAAAAAAAGATAGGGGGGAAGGACTTCTTCCAAAATTTTACCCACGCCTGCACACACGCCTCCTTCCCACACACACGCTTGCATACACGCCTCCTTCCCCCACACACGCCCCGCACCCCACGCCTCCTTCCCACACAGAAAGCCTGCAGACACGCTTCCTTCCCACACACACGCTGCACACCGACACCCTTCCCACACAGACGCCTGCCACACCCCACGCCTGCACACACCCTCCTTCCCACACACACGCCTCCCTTTCCCACACACGCTTCCTTCCCACACACACGCCTGCACACCGAACACCCTCCCCACACACACGCCTGCAAAACACGTCTGCACACCGACACCCTTCTTACACACACGCCTCCTTCCCACACCACGCCTGCACACACGCCCTCCACACACGTGTGTGTTGTGTGTGTATGTGTGTGTGGGGTGTGCAGGAAGGGTGTTGGTGCGCAAGGCGTGTGTGCAGGCGTGTGTGTGGGAAAGTGTCGGTCACAGCGACAGATTCACTGCTGACACCGAAGTACAATCGCTTCATCCCTAACATTTGCCGACAGGTGTCAGACAGAGTGTCTGCGGGCGTCCCTGTTCTGAAAGTCATCAAAAACAGTCGTAGCCCTGTTGGAGGGAAGATTTTTTTTTTCGCGCGCTTTTTTACAAAAAATCGTGTTTTTACGGAAATAAGGCCTGGAAATAAATTATTTTTGGTGGATTAGGTGTTTTGAATGTACATTCAACATAATTAGGCAAAAAAAAATGGGTCTGGACGACTACTTTAAATGGTCTATACGTAGTGTCAATGGTTCTTACTATTACCATCACAACCAGACATGGGCATGAATATAAAAAATGATTATGATTTGATTTTGATTTATCATCCGGAATAATTTTTGATTATGATTAGATTATGATTAGTCGTTTTGTCCTTTTTATGATTATGATTTGATTATGATTATTTGGCTCTACGTATTTGTGATTATGATTAGATTGTTTCTATTATTGCTTGCTTATGATTAGATTATGATTATAATCACATTTTATTGTGATTATTTGTACACAGTAATGATTATTATTAAGGTCATTTTTTTGTTCAGTTATACATTAGTCAACAGTGTTTTGTATTGCAATTGTCACTAGCTTAAAGGCATGTGCGACTTGTCAACAAAGGCAAATTACCAATTTCACACACCTCACTCTTACCCGATTTGCTGACAATACCAATGGCTATTAAGAAACACTGAGACCACTATCGGCTTCCTGAGGAAATGTTGCATGGCATTAGTATACATTTATCACTGTAATGTAAGTACAAGTATACCAAAACAAGGGTTAAGTCAAACAGTGCATAAACATTTTCTCACACTTGTTTGGCTTCATCATCTCATTGCTCGGCTATTTATGATCACATTAAATTTCTAAGCACGTTTCCTGAATCTGCACACTTTTCTGACTAAGACGGTAAAGGATGCGTCCCAGTGTGACCATATCTGGAGGGTCAAAATAGTCCTTTGATCTTTGTTTTGCTTACATCTCAGCCGCCGCGTCGCCCTCTCATGCAGCAAGCGGCGGGGGAACGTTTGCTGCGGGGATACAGCGAGAGAAAAGTGACCGCTTGCAAGCGACATTTCTCTTGCTCCCCCGCAGAAAACGCACAATGTAAGGGTCATGCTTTGCAAACATGCTTGGACCTGGAACATATATATATGAAATTGGCTAATTTATTTAGGAGAATTAGAATTGTTACAGGGAAAATACAATGAAATAATCACAATAATCACATTTTAATCATTGATTATTATGAAGAAAAATATGATTGTAATTTGATTATGATTTAAGCTGCAGCTTCATATTTGATTATGATTTGATTATGATTATACCTGTTGCTTAACTTTTGATTATGATTTAAGCTGCAGCTTCATATTTGATTATGATTTGATTATGATTATGTAATCACAGCCTTGGATTATGAATTTTTTTATTAATAATCATAATCATGCCCATGTCTGATCACAACTGGCTGGCTGACTGACTGACTGACTGGCTGACTGGCTGGCTGGCTACACTCTAATGCTTCTGAGACATGTTGGAGGGATGAAATGTACATGAAAACCACTGCATAGTTATAATTAGGCTACTCACAGGTTTGTATGTATCTCTGAATGTATGTAACTTGAACGTTGGTAATGAGTTACAGGTAGAGTTCCGTGGTGTTTTTTTTTGCCATTTTTGTTGCAAATCACTACCGTAGATAACAGTCAAGTCGCCACCTGCACTAATGTCGCCAGGCTCCATATATTACGAATTATAGCCTTACTACTGCTGTGTCTGTGCCACTGAAGATGATACACAGTAGTTTATATCAGGCTAATCTACCCTGTTTCAGCGTTGTTTTATGATTTGTAGCTGCAAGTATATGTCACTACAGAAGGAATGAGAGAGAGAGAGAGAGTAGAGAGAAAGGAATGATGAAAAAGAGAGAAAGAGAGAGAAGGGAACATAAGAACATAAGAAAATAAGGAAGCTACAAGAGGCCGCGAGCCCTACACGTGGTAGTTCCTGTCACCTAACACTACCTACATCCACCTTTCATCCCCATCCATGAACCTATCCAGCTCCCCTTTAAAGCTCCCTAATGACTCAGCACTAACTACCTGTCTACTGAGACCATGCCAGTCATTCACCACCCTATTTGTGAACCAGTTTTTCCCTATTTCCTTTCTAAATCTACGCTTTTCCAGCTTGAATACGTGACTTCTTGTTCTACCCTGGTTAAAAGCCGTAAGAACTTTTCCTACCTCTTCTTTATTAAATCCCTTTATCCACTTAAAAGAAGGGAGAGAGAGAATAAAGAGAGAGGAAGGGCGAGAGAGAGAATAAAGAGAGAGGAAGGGAGAGAGAGAATAAAGAGAGGAAGGGAGAGAATAAAGAGAGAGGAAGGGAGAGAGAGAATAAAGAGAGAGGAAGGGAGAGAGATTAAAGAGAGAGGAAGGGAGAGAGAGAATAAAGAGAGAGGAAGGGAGAGAGAGAGAATAAAGAGAGAGGAAGGGAGAGAGCAAGTGGCTGGCAGGGACTTTGTAATCAGCTGTTTGGTTTGGACCCAGAAACCGGACGGCGAGCAAAACAGTCCGTTATTTTAGCTGTTTTGACCCATTTCTACAGGACTAACGGCTACAGGACAGTGCACAAGGTAACTGTAAACACTTAGGCAGCTACAGGTATACAGGCAACCTAAATAAACCCTTAAATAACCCTAAAATAAGGTAAAATAAGAACATTTTTCCTAACATGGCGTATAGAATCTGGTAATATTTTGATACTTTTTGCCGAAACGGTCGTGTATTTTAGCTGTTTTGACCCATTTCCCGTGGATTGTCGGCTACAGGACAGTGCACAAGGTAACTGTAGACACTTAGGCAGCTACAGGTATACAGGCAACCTAAATAAACCCTTAAATAACCCTAAAATAAGGTCAAATAAGAACATTTTTCCTAACATGGCGAAATGTACCCTTGAGTACTTGTCAAGGTCTCCTCTAGTACTTTCTCATGTTGTTCCTTCCTCCAAGTCTTTGTTTTGGGTGGTACAAAGGTCGCCACTATAGTCTGTGTTTCTCTAGTTGTGACTTCTATTGGTACACTCACTATTGCAGCTCTTCCTTCTCCATACTCCACTTTGTTTATACTTTCACCCTTATATTTTGTCCTTATCATAACTCCACCACTTCTGTCCCTTCTGCACATGTTGTAGTTATTACTTATCAACACTTGGTCTTCTAAGCATTGAGTCTGTTAGACACACCACGCCTGGATCTTTAGTTAATAAATAATCTCTCCGTTCCAGGCTGCTTGGTATCATCACATCTGTGTTCGTGTACATCGTCAGTCGACCGGCCGTCGCGTGTGGTGGCCCGAGTGTTGCTGCGGTGGAGGCTGTGGGGCCGGGCAGCAGCATGAGTGGCCGGGAGCAGCAGGATCAGTCTGCCTCAGGGGTGGGGAGGCACAGGGGTGATGGCAAGAATCACCTGGAGGCAGGCAGCTCAGGCCACAAGGCACACAGTGAGCTGAAGTGCCAGCAGTGTGACAAAACATTCAAATGCAAGAGTTGGCTTGAGCAACATTCCGTGACGCACAGTGGTGTTAAGAACCATGAATGTTTAGAGTGTGGGAAAAGATTTGCTAGAACGAGTTCCCTCACCACACACACCCTGACACACAGTGGTGTTAAGAATTATGAATGTTTAGAGTGTGGGAAAAGATTTGCTAGAAAGGGTGACCTCACCATACACACCCTGACACACAGTGGTGTTAAGAATTATGAATGTTTAGAGTGTGGGAAAAGATTTACTACAAAGAGTGACCTCACCACACACACCCTGACACACAGTGGTGTTAAGAATTATGAATGTTTAGAGTGTGGGAAAAGATTTGCTAGAAAGGGTGACCTCACCAAACACACCCTGACACACAGTGGTGTTAAGAATTATGAATGTTTAGAGTGTGGGAAAAGATTTGCCAGAAAGGGTGAACTCACCGCACACACCCTGACACACAGTGGTGTTAAGAATTATGAATGTTTAGAGTGTGGAAAAAGATTTACTAGAAAGGGTGACCTCACCCAACACACCCTGACACACAGTGGTGTTAAGAACCATGAATGCCTAGAGTGTGGGAAAAGGTTTTATACCACTAATGAACTCACCCAACACACCTTTAGACACACTGGCTTGCGGGAGTTCAAGTGTGATATTTGTAGCAAGTGTTTCAAGACAAAGAAGGATATTGCCAGGCACATGAAGATCCACTTTTGAGGTGGTGTGTTGTGTGGACAAGTGTGGTTGTACCCGTGCCTGTGGGAGTGTGTCCTGTGTGGCAATGGGTGGTGGTGGTGGTGGGCAGTGTGTTACATGTGTGGTGGCAGCCGTGCCCTTGTGTTCTGTGAGGGAGTAATGGCCCCAGCAGTTGTTGGGTTGGCAGTGCAGGTGTGACTTTCAATAAATGTATCCAGGGTTTTAAAGGTTTCTCTGCTGATTGCCTTAAAAAACAGTCTTTCCACGCATAAGTTGCACTCCTATTTTCTGCAGGTCACATATATGTATATCGCGTAAACCTTACTCTGTCTCTTCATCATTGGACAGCCGCAGGAAAAGTGATGACAACTGCATTAAAAGACAAGTCCAAATTGTTTACAAATATACAAGACAGTGCGACGAAGTTAGAAAAAAACGAGGCTATAAATATTTCCACCTGTGTCTATTTCATGCAGGTTTTTGCATAGAATGATCAAAGTATCCTGGAATGATGAAACATAGTATACTAGTGTGAACATTGTCCTAAATATGAAGGCAGTAATACAATAAGGCAGAAATTTGCCTAAACAGGGGTTAGCTAGTGCCATTATGGCAATGGGTGAAAAGTAACTCAAACACGATGGAAATAGTTCTAGATAAAGCACCATGAGTAGAATTGTAATGCCGGGAAATTCGGAGAGAAAGGATGGAAATTCCCATCATACGATTCCCGAGTTATGTATATGAAAGAAGGGAGAAGGTTTCAACAACCATATGTTTGGTCTGGGACAAATTGTCGCCTAGATCCAGTATATCGGGGAACCGGTTATTTTATTATAACCAGGCCATTCAAATCATTTCTGTTCTCGCACTATTTATCTTTCATTCGTATGTCCTTCTCTCTCTCTCTTCCACTTCTATCTTCCCCCCTCCACCCCCCCCCCCATACACCCGGATCACGAGTCATAATGTGTGGGACATTTATTTCGCGATCGTCAATAACTTGTAGAGTCAAAACTTCTTATCCTCCCCTTATCCTCCTGACAGATCGAGGAACACTCTTAGATTCTTATGTGTTGCCAGAACTTCCTATGAAGAAGTTTATACCTGGTGCCTTTGTTATTTGAATGAAATTAATTTGGTTAGGATTTTTTCCTTGATTTAAACTTGCATTGAGAATTGAAAACTTGTCTTATGACTTCACTATTTGATTATAGTGTGAACACTTCTCGCTGCGGAGAGTACTGAAATGGGAATGAACTTAAGGGAAAGGGGTAGGGGTAGGGGTTAAGGGGAAAGGGTATGAGTTAAGGGGTAAGGGGAGTGCTGCCACCAGCACAGGCAAGTAGTTCAATGGTTTTACTTCCTGGGCATGTTTTGAATAGATATATATATTAGATTTATCTTGGTAGTCGTGATTGATACGTGGAATTATACCGAGTAAGGCTGACTCTTTTGGAAGTGTGGGGAATTACTGTCCTAACACAGAATAATCACCTGGGTTTTTTTTGCAATAAACACAAGAACTATATTTGAAACATCATCTTATTTATTCACCATGAGACATTATTTCTGTTTGAGATCTTAGACACATACATAAACTCTAATCTGGAACGGGCAAGCTCTTTAGAGCATAAACTCACTCACAGAATCATTCTTAGAACTACCACCTATGTCCGTATCAACTGAACACTATAGGTATACATGGAATATATATATAGGGGAAAAAATGTGAGAGTAATGAGTTGGTGTGGGGATTCACTGTACCATGTGGCCTGGTTTCTGGAGAGGAAGGAGCGAGACACTCCCGTCGAAGCCTACAATGAAGTGTAGAGACGACTCGCGTTAATAACACTTATAAGGATGGGGCAGGCCTTCTATGCGTTAGTGAAACTGAACTGTACCTATATATATATATAGAAATATAGATAGATATAATATACAAGGAGGGGGAAACAGGAGCGAGGTGCCGAGGTCTTACCTACAATGAAGTGTAGAGACGACTGACTCCTCTTGGTAGCTAAGGTGAAGTTGGGATGAAAAGGAATGTTCGAATTCTATGATATTGGCCTCTCCTGAAGAGCTTATAGACCCTAAATGACTAATTAACTAATGAAACAAGTGTAACTATGAAAGGGCTGCCTATAATACAGTTCTGTTACTTTGATATAGAAGAATTTAATATTTTTACTCTAATATCCAGGGAAAGTGTTATTGGGTTTTGTTTCAAGCATACGAACGCGTTTTGTTGAGAGACGAGGTAGTGGAGTCGAACCATAAATTTGGTCGACTTTTAATTTAGCAAATAACTCGACTAACACATCCATTTATGAACGTGATCTGTCACTATTGTGTCTAGTTTGAAGGACATTAAGAATCTAGGAGAGTTCCTTGATCTGATAGGAGGGTGAGGGGAGGATGAAAAGCTTTGAATCCTTTAGTTATCAATGATCGCGAAATAAGTGTCCCACGAATTTTGACTCGTACGCGGAATGTCGGGGGGGAGGGAGTGAGGGAAGGAAGGAAGATAGAAATGGAAGATAGGAAGAAAGAAGATAAACTTCACGAGAAACGAAAAGATTGAATTGCTTACGGACATAACCCGGGAATTATATGATAAGAATTCCCATCCTATCTCTTCCGAATAACGGGCATTACACTTAGTGTCCTTAAAAACAGACAAAATAGAGTCGTGTTACGCATATAAATGGGTGGGTTAGTCGAGTTATTCGCTGAATTAAAAGTCGACCAAATTTATGGTACGACTCCCTAAAACCTCTCACTTTGAAAAACACGTTCGTAAGGTTTGACCGATGGAAAAAAAACTCTCCCCGGATATTAGCATAAATGTATTAAATTTCTTCTATATCAAATTAAAAAAGGGCTGCTCAAAAGCGTCATTTCTACGTATACTTGCTTCTTTAGCTAAAAGTCTCGAAGTCTTATATTCCCTTCAGGTAAGCCTCTCATAATATCCGAACATTCCCTTTTCCCCGGATCTTCCAACCTCTCCCTCCTTGGACCACCGCGCCCATCATCCTCATTCACCCCCCTCAAGGTAAGACCTACATCCGCTCATCTCTCTTCCCCCCAATTTTTAGTATATCTTCTACCCTACAATTATATAAAATTATATATTAATTATATATATTAATATAATATATATTATATATATAGATATATATTATAATATTATTTTATAAAATTATATATATATATATACCGTGGTTTTAATGTTCATTAACGCATAGGTAGCATGTCATGCCCTTGTAAGTGTTATTATATGAGTCTCTCATTCACCCCCCTCAAGGTTCCGGCGAGTGTCTCCGTCGGGAGAGAAACCAAGCCACATGGCAACGTGAACACAAACAATTCCATTACTCTTACATTTTCCCTCCCCTATTTTTCCATGTATACCTATGGTGTTTCAGTTTGTGTATACGTAATGGTAGTTCTAAGAATATAATTCAGTGAGGTAGGTTATGCTCTTTAGAGTTTTCCTTTCGCCAAATTAGAGATATACATGTTGCTACTTAAGTTCTCAAACCAGGAATAACTTTTCGTGTTAAATAAACCAGATGATTTTTAAAGTATAGCTTCTTGTGTTTCTTGCAAAACCCCAGGTGACTTTTCCTTGTTATGGAAATATTTCCCCACGTCCTCAAAAAGAGTTTCAGCCTTACTCGGTGTAATAAAAAAAGGCCCCACGACTACAAACAAATTCTCCATATAGTAAATCGTGTTTCAGGGAGTAGACCATAGGACTCTTCGCCTGGACGGTGGCAGCAATCCCCTACTAAAAAAAAGTTCATCCCAATTCAGTTGTGAAGAAATTTATTCGTCCCGTGGAGAATTATCTCAATTAATATCATTCTAACACAAAGATTCAGCAACTTAAAACCCTGGCATCACAGAATTAATAAAAGTTTGGAGTTGTTACACCTGACAAAGTTAATCATTGAGGCAAATACAGGGGCTCCTATACTTACGTACGTTCGTGGGGTTTGTACTGAACTTGTAATGTACAAAAGTTAGTCCAGCATTACTCCTGTCACTACGAACACTGCACACCCACCACTGTCAAAAGAACAAAAGTACACTACAACTTATAGCCCCCAAAATTACTCAACGTGCCTATATTGTATCACTTAAATGGTCTATACAGCTTATAGCCCAATATTACTTCACATTGGCCTATATTGTTTTCAGCTTAAAAGGTCTATACAGCTTATAGGCCAATATTACTCCACAGTGGCTATATTGTATCAGCTTAAATGGTCTATACAGCTTAGAGCCCAATATTACTCCACAGTGCCTATATTGTATCAGCTTAAATGGTCTATACGTAGTGTCAATGGTTCTTCTATTACCATCAACAACCAGACATGGGCAAAGATTATAAAAAATGATTATGATTTGATTTTGATTTATCATCCGGAATAATTTTTGTTTAGATTAATTAGATTATTTTTTTTGCCCCTTTTTATGTTTATTTTGATTATGATTATTTGGCTCTATATTTTTGTTTATGTTTAAATTTGTTTCTAGTTTGCTTGTTAGTTTAGATTATATTAAAATCACATTTTTTTGTGATTATTTGTACACGTAATGATTATTATTAAGGTCTTTTTTTGTTCATAATCCTTGTCCATTTTTTTGTTTGCAATGGCCCCTTTACTCCCCAAAAACACGGAGTTTAGAAGTTTTGGGGTGCCTTAGGCTACATATCACTGTACTCATTTCTTTTTGCGGGAAAATCCCCAAAAATGATATATATGGTTTTTTTTGGGGGCCAAATATCACAACACGGCGGAACGCGCTGTGTTTGGTTGGTCGTATGATCTTGTTTGATCTTGATTTGGGAGTCCCCCAGCTTGCTGTCAGTGAAGCCTTTGTCCGGCGTTCCCCCACACCGTCGTAGTAAGCGCAAACCAGATCCGCCTGATCAGCTGATCGGCTTGTTTGGCTCAGCAACCGCAGTACCTATGATGCTTCAACATGAAACCAGAAAAAAAAACTACATATTATGCTTGTTTTGTGTAATGGAAAAAAACACCAAAATTTAAAAACTCCAGAGAAGTGTTATAACTGGCTTAAAGACAAAAAAAGGGAAAACGGGGGGGGGATGTCTGAAAGGCTGATTTCTCGATAAAGGGAAAAATCATACTATTGCTGTAAAAGACCTTTTTTGTGTATTTATTATTGTGCAGGATAAAATTGCAAATAAATATGTAGCTGGGGGGCTTTAGCGAGCTGTGTTTTTGCGGGAGTAGTTGCTAGCAAGTTTTTTTGAGGTGGGGTGAGACAGCTGGGTTTTTTTCATTTTAAGTATAAAAAACCGCATGAGTTAGGTAAAAATTTAGAGTCCTTTCCCCCTTTTTAGATGTTTTTTCCTCTAGCCTTCAAGACCCCTTCGATCCCTCAAAACTGTAATTATAAAGGGCGGGGGGGATGCCCCCTTCCCCCCCTCCCTCCTTAAGACCCCCCTGGACCCCTAAAAAATTAATTTTTTTTTTTTTTAATATTCTAATCTAACCTCACTATAACCAAAACCAACCTTATCTCACTAATAACCTCTCAAACCCCCCATAAAAAAAAAATTACTAACCTAACCTTGTAAAATTATAGTTTTTTTTTACTATATAACCTAACTAACCTTACTAACTTGCATACCCCTCTACTGAAAGATCCCCGTAATCCTCCTTCAATGATGAGTAGGTATTCACTGTTTTTTGTGAAAGAATTGTAGTTTTAAAAAAAAAAGTGGATAGACAGAGAAAGGGCCTGTGAACCAGACAAGTGATGACTTTGGGATCGGCTTCCTTATGGGGATTTAAAAGCCTGCAATGACATGTCGTAACAGATAACAACTAAAGAGGAACGTAGAAATTATGGTTAGAAAAGGTTTGTAGTGGGGGGTAGAGTGACGAAGGTGTATTTTTTTGGCTTATGGGGGGGAAAAAAAAGCCATACATTTCTACCTGTTCCTCTGAGTTCTTATCTGTCTACTTTACATGTCGCAGGTTCATTTAAGCTCCCTATAAAATCCCGATCCCAGAAGTCATCATTTGTCTGGGTCAGGGGCCCCACTTTCCTGTCTATCCACTTTTTCCTTAAAAACTACAATTTAATATTCACAAACCAGGAATACCTACTAAAACACTTAAAGGAGGATTACTGGCATCTTGTGGTAGAGGGTAATGCATTGGGTGTATTAGTGGGTAGACATATAGAGTGGCCGCTTACAGCTGTTTTGCTCTGTTGTCTGCGCTGTTGACGTCCAACTGGCGCCATCGTTTAGAGCGTATACATTTTCCTGTATTTAAATTTGGTTTGTATCATGAAAAATACTGTTCAAAGAAAAATAACATCACTGCCCAAACTATATGGGCTTGAGATGCAAATCAACCCTTAAATCAAGTAAAAAAAGGGTCCTTTCTAATCACCCCCTCAGCCATCCCCTTACTGCCAACACACCCCCCCACCACCCCTAAACCCCCACCACCCCTTTTAAAACCACCCCACTGGGGTGGTGTGGGGGCACCGTACTTTTTAGGGAAAAAAATTCAAAAAAAAACCATTTTTCCTGAGAAGTCACACTTGCCCAAAAAAAATTTTTCAAAATGGCCCACCTATGGTCCCCTCATGATATTTAAATCAATAAAAGGGGTCTTTTAAAGGGTTTTTATAAATTTTGGCCCTCGCCCGGTGCCCCCCCCACGAGGGGGCCCCGGGATCAGGTAGGGGGGGGCACCGTATATATTTTTAAACTCAATTCATCAAACTTTTGTTTTTTTTTTTTCCCTAAAATCAAATAATGCAACCCTAACACCCCCTTTATTATTGGGTGATGAAATGAAAGATAAGCTCATAAAAAATAGTTTATTAAAAATGGTTAGGTATTTTTATGCTCCTATTCAGAAGTGATCATGAAGGCATGCAGGGGGGGAAAACACCTTCACCAATCACCTCCTTTGGGTGCCCTTTGGAGGTCACCGGACACCCTTGCACTGTTCTGGATCAACAGAACTTCATCTAGATGTGGGGAAGGGTAAAAACTTTCTCGGGTGTTAGGGGACTTCATCCGGAGGAAAGAAAGTTTTAATTTACCATCCCCTGAGGGGCCCAAACCTGAGAACAAGCCACAAATGTGCCCACCCCCCCTTCCCTCCCCCACTTCAGCGAACCAGAAAAAGGGGTCCCCCACCTGTGATTTTCGCAGAAAAAAGGGATGATCTGGAGTCCGGTCCCCTCGTCGCCCCACCTCATCCGACTGGGAGGAGTCCCCGCTGAGTGGACATCATCAACCTCCTCCTCGTCATGGTGTCTTCCTCGGGCGGCACAGACTTTTTCCGCTGTGGCCCTTCTTTCCCAATGTTTTCTTTTTAGCCGCGTTTCTTTTTGTCTTCCACTTCGCCTCTTCTCTGCCTTCAACTCAGGTCAGATATTGCCTCTCTTTCTCGGTTAAAATGCGGGGCCCGCACCTCTTCCGTCCCTTTCCAAAAGGGAAACGAGGATTAGCCTTAGGGAACGGCCTGACCACTTGGGGGTTGTCGTTTTTTAGAAGGGTTCCTGGGGTGGAGGGCGTCGTGTCGGGCCCGGGGTGGAGGGTGATCGTGTGGGGCCCGGGGGGGCGGGCTCGTCGTGTGGGGCTCGGGGGGGCGGGCTTTGTCGTGCGGGGGCCCCGGGGTGGCGGGGGGCGTCGTGCGGGGGCCCGGGGTGGGCGGGCTCTGTCGTGCTGGGGCCCGGGGGGGCAGCTTGTCGTGCTGGTCTCGGGGTGGCAGGCTCGTCGTGCGGGGGCCCCGGGGGTGGCAGGCACACATCTAGCCGGGAGACCGCGGAAGGGGAAATAGCCTGGGGTATGGCCTTCACCCACCCCTCCTCTCCCCCTAAAACTTCCCCCATCAAAAGAAGTTGGAGTAACTTCCACTAAAAATTTCTGGGGGTGCCGGTCGCCGGGGTTACAGCGCTCCTAAAACACATCTCGGGGAAGAGTTGCGATTGATGGCATATACCATTCGCCCGGAACCACTGAAATGTTTTAGGGGGTAGTGGCTTTGGGCCTGCCTCGAACAAAATCTGGGAAATTGTTACTGTTATGTGCTCGTTAGGGTCTGACGCGTGGTCGTTCAGTAGGCCGCAGGAATGTCTTAAAGGGACCAAAAACACTCACATCCAAAAGGCGGAGTTTTTCTGTTGTATGCGGAGGAAGGTAAAAATCACGTACCATGCATTACGCAAATCAACGGCTGAAAGTTCATGTCATTCAGCATTGTCCATGATCAAAAACTTTTTCTCTACAAAGAACAAGCTTCTCATGGGAAACTAAGTGTCTGCACGAAGCATTTCCCTTTATCCCGCCACTAGGATGCAATATCCCTTGGAACCAAAAATCGTGTTCCTCATGAAAGCGGGGGTTCCTCGGCATCTGGGGAAATTTTAAAAACCCGGAGGGATGGACTGCCCCACAGCATTTTTAATGCCCCAAAAAACGCTGCGTCCCCGCGTTCAGAGTTACCGCGTGGACTTTGGTGGCCCCTCGACACACAACCTTGACTGGCTTCATAACATCACATGAACTCTCATCCCCAAATTGTATATCCGGGCCGGCGTGAAAGGTCTTTTTCCCAAAGCCATGTGTAAGCCCTTTAAAAAAGGGTTTCCCCATTGACTTTGTGAAGGCAAAAACCTGGATGGACATCCTTCCGGGCCCTTCAAACAGGTTTTGGGTGCGGTTCATGGGATAGTACCATTTCCCCTTTTCGCCATTTCTCTTTTCCCCGGCGCAGGGATGCTCTTTCTCCCCCAAGCTATGGATACTGGACACCATCCTCGCACACGTTTAGGGGGAGGCCGTAGAACATTTGCTGCGTGGATGGTTAAAAACAGCAATTTTTTCGTTGAGGGGTAAAAACCCTATTTCTACGGGAGCAAAGCCATATGGTAACTCCCTCCGCCAGCTTCTTCGATAGATAAAGGCGTCCTTACAAAAAAAAATGAATTTGGACAAAAAGGCCCCCGCTGGCAACAAAAATTGACAAAAAAAATAATAATAGAGCCCCTTGAAGGCTCCTTTAACAAAAAAAATTAAATTGGGCTTAGAAGGCCCTTGCGGGATAAAAGCTAAAAAAAAATGAAAAATTTTAAAAACTATAAAACTAAAGGGGCCCTTAAGTATCCCTGAGGTCTTTTTGATGACCCCATCCCAGGGGACCAAAAAAACGTGGGTGAGGGCATACAAAAAAACCTTGGGGAGATATGGAACTAAATAGAGCAACTTACGCAAAAAGTTGTTTTTCTTGATGTTGAATCGTCAGCGGCTTCTTTCAGGGTGCAGCTAGTGGCCCACGCGGTGCTTAAAGGCACCCCCAGGTCGTGCGGCCCTCTGTTTTCGCTCTTCCTGACATTTTGCGAGGGATATGAGGTGATGGCGGTATTTTGTTTGATCTGAAAAGAGTTAAAAGACTTAGACACAGCATAGTTGGGTTGGTTAGTTTGGGTTGCTTAGTTTGTATTTTTTCATGTAGAGGGGATTCTTGCAGGCCCCCTTTATTTTGGACTATAGTCGGCTATATGTTGGGGGATCCCGAACGTCATGCCCCAAATATGCAGTGTTTAAAAGTTTTTTTTAACCATAAAAAAATTAATTTTAGAAACATTCTAAAACATAAAACACTTATATAAAAGTTTTTCATGGGCTTATAGCATAATAAAAACGATATAGCATCATATTTTTAAACAATCACCTTCAAATTTACCCACCAAAAAAAATGCCCATTTAAATTTAAATCACTTTCACCACCACTTTATTATGCTAAAATGCATAGTCAGTCACTTTTCTTAGTTTTTCTAATATTTAAAAAAATATAGATTTTTCCAAAATCGTAGTGATGGGGGGATCACCGAAAAGTATCCCCAAAATTGCAGTTTAAATGTTTTTTTTTAAACCAAAAAAATTAATTCTAGAATCATCTAATAACATAAATCACTTTTATAATGTTAGTTCTGTGCTTATAGCTAATAACATGAATAGCATATAATTTAATACCAAACACCTTTAACTTTTTTGCCACAAAAAAAAACTTTCCCTTTAATTTTAAAAGACTAGTTTTACCACCCCATTTAATATCATGCGAATATACATAGTCAAACACTGTTTTTTTTATGTTTGTGTAGGTATTTTTTAAAAAATATAGCTTTTTCAAAAAATTTACTGTACGTTGATCCCCCGCCCCCCAATTTTTTTTTTAAATAATGCCCCCCGCGGGCCTGTTCGAAAGCTGCACTATTTTTCACTCAAAAACATGTCAATACTTTTTTCCTCTATTTCAACTTTTCTCAAAAAAATCACGCCATCACAGCCGACATAACCTATATAAAAACGGGGAAAAAATAACAGGGAAAATACAAAAATAAAATTTTTACCTGGTAAAACGGGGGTGACGCTGACCACCCTTTGCCGCATGTAGTTTATGAGGGTGGCGCTGCATCCGTGGTGGCATGGGGGCGCGAAAATTTTAATTAATTTCCGTTGTAGCCTTCGTACGGTGATCCCCCCCGTTCGGTGGACCCCACCCCCCCCTATCTACCACCCCCACTACCCCACCCCTCCCTTCTACCACCACCACTACTACCAGCCCTGAAATCCGTGAAAATCAACTACAATCATACCTAATAGGTCATTTGGTATGTTCCTCTGTTGTGTGAACTTTGCGTCCCCCCCTTTTTTTTATCACGGTGGCACTGGTAGTAGTATAAAAGTGGTGTATAATTATAGTATAGTAGTAGTAGTATAGAGTAGTATAAAAGAGGAAGAAGAAAAATTTAAATTACACGACAATAAAACGTGATTTGAATAAAGAAGTCCGGTAAAACCCTTTTTTTTCGAAAAATCATTATTCGGCTTTGACATTATTCGGACCTACAAATTTTTTATTTTTTTTTTGGGGGGGGGGGGGGGGGGTCGAAAATTTTTTAGCTAATATACCTAGATCTTTTTTTTTTTTTTTTTTTTTTTTTTTTGGGGTCGAAAAAGGGGTGTTTTTTTTTAGGGGTTTTAGGGGTCAAATTTCCTAGCTATAATTGACCTATAAATTTAATTTTTTTTTCTTTTTTTTTTTTAGGGGTCGAAATTTCCTACTTAAAATAACCCTAGAATTATTATTATTACTATTATTTTTTTTTTTTTGGGGTCGAAAATTCTTAGCTATAATATAATATACACCCAAATTTTTTTTTTTTTTTTTTTTTTTCTTCACATTTTTCCCCCCCCTATTTGGGTCCTTTCATTACCGGACCACTCCTTGGGCCCAATTAGCAAATATGAGGGTTTTACTGTATTGCCTAAAGCCCCGTCCCCCCCTACCACCCCCACCCCGGCGTTGCCGTCAACAGTGTTTTGTCACTCAAAAGTGGAGTGTGGGCACATGCCGACGAGCAAAATGTAACCTCGGCGCTGCCCCCAAATTCAGCAGGTTTTTATTGGGGGGGCTGCCCCTCACTCACAGGTCACGCGAAAATATCTTCAAGTTTCGGCAGTTTTCACCTCTAGATATTTTTTTTTATTGCTATGTCCCCATCCATCAGAACCAAAAGTCACTGATTAAAAATTGTGATAAAAAATTAAAAGGGGGAAAAAAGTTTAAAATTGCGCGAGTTAAGACAAAAAAAAAGAAAAAAAGTGTGGACACAACACTGGCATCGGCCTTTTCCTCGGCGCTTTTCCCACGGCAAGCGCCGACGGTGGGAGTGGGGAGTGTGGGGGGGGCTTAAACTGACATGTTTGCCCGTCGTGCCGTTGTAGGGATCAGCAAGGTTTTCAAGGAGGCAGGGAAAAAGGGGACCCCCGGTCTTGTGTGGGCCCCGGGGG
>JACEEZ010019184.1:0-10363 GCA_016584305.1 Chionoecetes opilio
ACGTATAGCTAGATACGCGTAAAACGTTCCCATTTGGAACTTTTGCATCCAGGGCTACACGTACGATCTCACATGAATACCGGACATACGGCTCGCATTGTATTGTTGGCGCGCTCTGGTTCCATTATGGAATGTGTGAAGGGGCTTTACCATCTATTTTGAAGAAAATCGCGTTTCACGTGTCTCCGTCTGCGCCTTTGAAATAATAACAATAATAATAATTAAAAATAAATGATGAATATTATAATAATAATCAATAATAACAATATAATAATAATAATATATAATGCAATGATAATAATGATAATAATAGATATTACTAGATAAAATAATAAGCAATATAGTATACTACAATAATATTGATAAAATAATGATAATAATAATCAAAATGATAATAATATATAATATAATGAATAAAATAATGATATAATGATCATAATATAATAATAAAGATACTGATATACATCATACTACCTAGATGCACACACACACACATACACACAACACACAAGACACACAACTGGGTACCGTATGTATGTTACACGCTCGTTCACAACCGAGAAAGTCCCGGTTCGATCCCCCGACGAAACAAGGCGTTCTTAAACCCACCCGCACCACACAGTAATGTACACGGTTCACCGGTTTGTGACCCCCTCCCGGGAGGTGGCTCGCTACACTAAGCACTAAGGATGAATATAAAAATGTTGCAATAGAACGGCCATACACGTTGCTTGGCCAACTTATAATACAACATACAACACCACACACACACACATCACACACACACATACAACATACACACACACACCACAGACACCCACCCACCCACTATATCTATGGTAGTATGATGTAACAATGATAGCAATTGTAATAATAATATTAGCATAGCAATACTAATAAAAATGTAATAATTATCAATAAGATAATAAAATAAAAAATACATATATATATATATATATATATATATATATATATATATATATATATATATATATATATATATATATATATATATATATATATATATATATATTATAATATATATATATATATATATATATATATATATATATATATATATTATATATATATTATAATATATATATATATATATATATATATATATATATTATATAAGGTGTATTATAACAGTTTCAGTCGCCACTATTCCAACATTTCAACCCCTACTACCCCCCTTTCGAGTCACACCCTCGATATCTTCTCCCTCCCTCCCCCCACCTATCCTCACCCATCACTGGAGCAAGGCGTGGTGGGGTGAGGGAAGGAACAAGGAGGGAAGGGGAGATAAGAATGAGTAAGTGTCATGTATGTTGGTGTGAGAAAACTTATAATACCAAGAAGGAAATACTGAAATGGATCTAATGTGTGGTTTTAACAGCAGATAACTCGAGAGAGAGACGCAGATCGAGTAAGGGGCGATCTGATAGAAGTTTTTAAGTGGATAAAGGGATTTAATAAAGGAGAGGTAGGAAAAGTTCTTACGGCTATTAACCAGGGTAGAACAAGAAGTAATGGATTCAAGCTGGAAGGGCGTAGATTTAGAAAGGAAATAGGGAAAAACTGGTTCACAAATAGGGTGGTGAATGATTGGAATGGACTCAGTAGACGGTAGTTAGTGCGGAGTCCATTGGAGAGCTCTAACCCCAATTGTCATCAGGCTCACACAGCCCGTCGCCAACCCACAACTTGCTCCACCTCGATCCCTCTCCCATTCCCAATATTCTTGCTGTGGTAAATGCTATAGATATGATATGATAAGAAATTAGGACCGAGAATTTGTTTTTGGTCATTTTGTCAAAGGCCAAATAAAATTGTTAATAATATATCTCACCTGGCTATGTTAATCTTAATCATAGATTATCAACTAGAAATGTCGTACAAAAATTATTTCCTGATTTCCTTAGATTTTGCGTTTCCTAGAAGTTTCCTTTCAAGGCCTAAATTTCCTTAAAATAAGGAAATTTCCTGAAAGTGTAACACTGGTTTACTGTAACATCGGATTGCCAGATAGTTGGCGGTTTATGGCCAAATATGAAAAAATAAAATATATGAAATAAAAAGTATTTACATTTTTATATTATATTATATAATACATGATTTTAATACTCATTAAAGTATTTAATTACTGTATTTAAATACATGAAAACTAATGTATTTATAAATAATTTCTTAATACAAATGTATTTAAATACAAATGAATTCAAATACTGGCCAGCTCTGGCTTATTAGGTCTATAACTGTCTTCCAGAATCAGGAACTCTTTGTCCAAAAAATAGAATGTTAAAAGGGAAATTTGAATGCAAATTATTGTTATTTTCCTTTAGTGAGGGTCCATTAAAATATTACTGATACAAAAAAAGAATACTGGCCTACGCCACTAAAACTTTATTTTAGGGGGTCTATTTCCCGTACGGTAGGGGTTTAAAGGGAAATTTTAAAAAAAAGAGATGGCCCCAACCGGGCCAGGGGCGGATTTATGGGGTGCGGGGGGGGCCCAGGCCGGTTTGGGGGTGGGGGGGCCCTGAAGGGAAAAGTGGGGTTAAAAAATTTTAGAGTTCCCTTTTCCCCCCCTTATTTTGTGTTTTTTTTTTTCTTCCCGACCTTTACAGGGGCCCCCTTTAAGGATAAATTTAAAAAAAGTAATTTTAAAAATGGAAGAGATGCCTCCTTCAACGCCCATCCCCCCTACCCCAAAAAAAAACCCCCGCCCTGGGGCCCCCCCAAAAAAAAAAATTTCTAACCTAAAAAATCCCCCCAATACAACCCAAACCAATTAAAACCCCCTAACGAATCTCAGGGTGGAAAAGGGGGGTTCAATTTTTTCCCGGGTTTTGGTTAGGTTAGGGTTTGCAAAAATTTTTTTCTTTTTTTCTTAAACTCTTCCCCCCCTTTATTTTTACTTTTGAGTAAAACTGAAGGGATTTGTGAAGGGTTTTTAAAAATTTAAAACCACTAATTTAAAGGGAAAGAAAGGACTCTAGAATTTTACCAAAATGTGATTCAGATTTCATTTAGTATAAATTTAAACTTTTTCCCCCCCATATTTTTTACATTTTGTTTTGGGATAAATTTTTAGGGATTTTTGGGCAGCAAGGGAACAAATGTTTTTGAAACCAAAAAAAGAAAAAGTCCAGCAATTCAGATTTTTTTTGAAAAGCATTTTTTTTTCCTTTTGGGGTGCGGGGGGGGCCCTTCGGGAAACGGGGCCCAGGCCCTGGGTTTTTCTCGGGTTCCCCCCCTTTAAAACCCCCCATTTGGGGGGACGCCACAGGAAAAATTTATTTTTTGGGGGGGGGTTTGATGCTGAGAGGTTTAAAAATTGGGCTGGGAAAAAGGGCAAGTAGAAAAAAAAAAGGGGAAAAAACAAATACCCCAAAAACGGTAATATTGGTATTTTTTGGACGGGTTTTCGGGGTTTTTACCGGATCGTAAATTTATATCTGTGAGGACCCTACCCGGTTTTTTTCCCGTTTTAAACCCGGGATCGGGCCTTACCCGGGATTTTTTGAACCGGGCCCCAAAACCCCACCCCTTACTTTTTGCGTCTCTCGAGTGAGTGTAAAAATTTTTAAAAGTCCCAAACTCCTTTTTATAAATAAAGTTTTCGCATCCCTTGATCCTTTTTTTGGTTTTCCCTATGGCCCCTGATTCTAAAAAAAGGGTAATCCATCCTTTAATATGGAGACCAAAAAATGAACCGCATAGTTTTAGGTGGGGTCTGACTAGAGCCAGAAAAAGCTTTAGAATAAACTTCCGCAAATTCTACTTTTAAACCCCTTTGGGGAAATTTAATTTCCCAAAAAACTCTAATTTGCCTATTTCTAGCCTCAATACATTGTTTTCCCAGGGTTTGGGGGGTCTGGGTCACCCCTTACTCCAAGATCTTTTTCACCTTTGATCTTTTCCCGCGATACATTGGGTATGGTGTAATCTAAATTTCCAGGGGGGTTTTTTACCCCCCATTTTATAGAAAAAAAAAAACCCTGGTAATAGATACACCCTACGCAATGTATCTTAAATTTTGCAGTGGGGATTCGCAAAGGGTTTCCCCTTTGATTTTGGGGGTTTTCCTTTGAAAGTTCCTTCTCAGGGGCCAAAAATTTTTCCCTTTAAAACAGGAAAATTTTCCCTTTCCAGTAGAAAATCACTTTTTCAATGTAAATCAGGGTTGCCAAAAAAAATTTAAATTTTTTTTATTTTAAAAGCATTTAAATTTCAAAGGGAAATTTAAAATATCAAAAAAGTATTTAAAAAACTGATTAAATAAATTTACAAAACCAAAGTATTTATAAAACATTTTTTAAAAAACACAAATTTTATTTAAAAAAACGTATTTAAAAAACAAATTTTTATTTAAATAAATGGGCCCCGGGTCTGGGGGTATTTTAACAGTTTCCCGGCGCTTATATTCCAAAATTTTTAACCCTACTAACCCCCCCTTTTTTAAGTCAAACCCCCCGATTCTTCTCCCCTTCCCCCCCCCCAAAACCTAACCACCCTTTACGGGAGGGAAGGGGTGGGGGGGGGTTTAGAAAAAGGAACAAGGAGGGGGAAGGGGGAGATAAAAATGAGTAAAATGTCATGGGATGTTTGGGGGTGAGGGAAAAATTATTTAAAAACCAAGAAGGAAAAATTGGGCCGAGTGCCCCCCTCAAGTTTTTTGGCGGCCCGGGGTCGTGTGGGCAAGTGTCTGTTTATTTAGGGAATGTCTGTTTACTAAAAAAAAACAAAGGAAAAAAGGGAGTTAAGGGGGGAATTACTAAAATTTTTACTTGGGTCAACAAAAAGGGGGATTTCCAGGCCCTACTACCCCAAACAAAATCGTCTTTTTTTTATCATTTTAAAAGGGGGGGGAAGGGGGGGGTGGGCACCCAAGTGGAACACTCGCCGGGCTCGGCGAAAAAATTCCACTTGGGGGACAGTTTTTTTTAAAGGGATGGTTTTTAGAAAAATATGATTTGGGGGCAATTTAAATTTTGTACAGAAATTTTCCCTTTAAACCCCCCGTATATACCCCCATCCCCCTGCCAGAGGGGGATTTTTTGTACGAAATTTGGGAAAGGGCCTTTAAATTCATATTTTGCTCAAAAACCCAAAACCCATAAAATGTCGCCGGGTAGGAATTCTCGGGGACGTTTGGGGGAGGGGTTTCACTTTCGTGGCCCCCCCCCCCCCCCCTCCCTCTTTAATGTAAAAAAAAAAGGGCGGGTTTTTTTGGGCGTGTAGCCTGGGAAAATGGGCCCTTTTTTGATTTAAGTCAAAAAATTTGTAATTTACTCCCCCTTAAAATCCCGTTTTCTTTGTTTTTGGTTTGTAAAAACGGGGCATTCCCTCATAAACAGGACACTTTGGGCCCCCCCGGGCACCCCGGGCAAAAAAACCCTTTCCCTTTCGCCCGGGGTCGGCTCGCACAAAAAAATTTCCGGGCAGTGAGGGGTATTCGGTCGCCTCAGAACCCCATCCCTATCCCGCTTTAACGTACCGCCAGTTTTTAGTAGAAATCGTTTTTCGGGCCGGGGACCCTTTTCAATAATTTTGGGATTTATGAGCCCCAAATAGAGCCCCGATGCGTGGTTTTGGTCAGTAAACTAAATTTTTATGTTTTATGCTTTTGTATATCCCCAAAAGCTGGGCCAATTTAAAAACATTTTAAAAGTATCCCAAAAATAATGTAAAAAATAAATTTTCTAAATACAGGGAAAAGTTTTTAAAAAAACCCCAAAAAAAATTTTAAATTCATTTTTCGAATGATTTAAATTTCTAAAAACTAAATACATTAAAATTTTATCCAAAAAACAAAATTTTTTTTAAAACATTTTTTAAAAAACCAAAATTTTTTTTTGCCATGAATTAAATCATCAAGTTTCCCCCCCCAAAAATATTTTGCTTATTAAAATTTTTAAAATCCCCAGAGGTACAAAATTATTGGGAAAACTAAAATTTCCCAAACCCTTTCTTCTATTTGCAATATAAGTAAGCGTTCCCTTTTAAAAATTCTATAAACCAATTTTAC
Source organism: Chionoecetes opilio (assembly GCA_016584305.1). NCBI lineage: Eukaryota > Metazoa > Arthropoda > Malacostraca > Decapoda > Majidae > Chionoecetes > Chionoecetes opilio. Next base: position 6,035 of record JACEEZ010019184.1, read on the forward strand.
GAACTAGGGGAAACCACCCCTGACATAATGGCGAAATTTCATTTTTATTTATAAAAAATTTTGGGTACACTTTCAAAAAATATGAAAATTCTTGGAGCTAAAAAACCCGTTTTAGAAAATTGGCGGAGGGGAAAACCGGGAAAGTAGGGGGAAATGATTTAGAAAACAGAAAACCCGACACGCTTTTCGACAGAAAGGGCAGGAAAGGAAAATTGGGCGTTAGGCTTATACGCCCCTGTTCGCGGCTCACACCCAAACCCTTTGCCCCACCCACCCCCCCCTTTTCTCCACCCCCCTCCTCCCCCTTCGCCAATATCCTTGCTGTGGTAAATTTTCTTTTAGATATGAATATGATAAGAAATTTTGGGGGCCCAGAATTTGGGGTTTTATGGTATTTTTTTCAAAGGCAAAAAAAAATGTGTTAATAAATTTTCATTCAATTGGGGTATTTAATCTTTAAATTTCATATCTAGAAAAAGTTTTGAAAAAAAAATTTTTTCCTTTGGGGTTTCCTTTTGAATTTTTTCGTTTCCTTAGAGTTTCCTTTCTCAGGCCAAAATTTTTCCTTTAAAAATTAAAGGGAAATTTTTTTGCGAAATGGAAACAATGGTTCACGTTTAAAATCAGGATTTCCAGAAAGTTGGGGGGGTTTTGGGGCCCAATTTTAAATGAAAAAAAAAAAAAAATAGACTAAAAAAATTTTTTACCCTTTTTTTTTTTTAGTATTTTAAAAAAACAATGTATTGTAAATTAAATTTATTAAATATTTAAATTTTCTGTATTTTAAAAACAGAAAAAAATAAGTATTTATTTAAAAAGGGTTTCTTTTTAAACACAAAAAGTATTTAAAAAACAAAAAGGGATTTTTTTAAAATTTCCCCCCGCTCGGGGTATATTTTAAATATCTAAAAAGTCTTTTCCCCGGAAAACTCAGGAAACTCTTTGTTCCCAAAAAAAAAAATGTTAAAAGGGGGAAAATTTGAATCAAATTTGGTTATTTCCTTTTTAGAGGTTTACATTATAATAATAATTAAATGTTTTACAAAAAAGAAAGGCCCCCGCCACACAAAACTTTTTTTAGGGGGGTCCATTTCTGTAAAAGGTTGGGGAGGGGTTTGGGAATTGTAAAAAAAAAAAAAAAGGGGATGGGGCCCACGCCCCGGGGGGGGGGATTTATGGTTGGGGGGCTCTAGGCCGGGGGGGGGATTGGGGGCCCCGGAAAGAAATTGGGGGGGTAAAAATTCTTGGGGTCCTTTTCCCCCCCCCTTTTTTAAATGTTTTTTTTTTTCTCCAAAACCTTTACAAAACCCCCTTTAGGATTTCCTCCCAAAAAGTAAAATTTTAAAAGGGGGGGAAGAGATGGGCCCCCCCCAACGCCCCCCCCCCCCCTTACAATTTCCCCCCCCCGGGCCCCTCAAAATAAAATTTTTTTAACCTTTAAACCCTTTTAACCGGGTAGGAGTGATTTTAAGCTAGTTTGGGGCACACTGGGGGCAGAGGGGAAACTCTTGGGCCCAGTGGTAAGACTAATTTTTTTTAATTTAAAAAACCCAAAATCATATAAAATAAAAAAAACAGATTTAACCCAAAAATCTTTCGTTAGTTTTTTGCTCAAAAAGCGCTAATGGTGTGCCCCGGGTTGGGGGAAAGGGTTTTATGTTGAGATTTTAAATTAAAATTTTTGGTTAAATCAGGGATCAAAAGCAAACATAAAATTTCAGAGGGTTTTTGAAAAAAATATTTTTATGAAAAAACCGAAAAAAAATTTAAAAAAAAGCAAGTTATTAAAAAATGTGGGCTTAAAAAACCCCAAACGTTTTTTTCTTTTGGGGGCTGGTGTAAAAAAAAAATGAAAGTTTTGTTTGGGGGGAATTTTACAAACTCCCCTCCTAGGGGGGGGTGTAGAGGGGGAAAACCGTAAAAATAAATTCCCCCCTAGGGGACGGGGGGAGGAGGGGGAAAAGGGGATTTTTTTGGTTGGTTGGGGCGGTCTGCTGGAGTTACTGTTGGGGCCCGGATTTTGCCGGTTTTCCCCGGGTGGTGCGGGTTTGGGCGGGGGGCCCCCCGGGGGGAGGGCGCGGTGGGGGGGTGGCAGTGTTCCCATGGCAGTGTTGCCGCCGGTTTTTGGGGTGGCAGTGTTGGGGCCCCTGGAAATTTTCCCGGCGGTGTTTGCCCCCTGGTAGTGTTGCCGCCGGGGTTGACCCGGTGATGGAAAAATCCCAGGGGGTGAGAAAATGCACAGGGCATGATAATCCACAGGGCGGGAGTAATCCACAGGGGGGTGAGTAACCCAAAGGGGGGGTGAGTAATCCACGGGGGGAGTAATCCACAGGGGTAGAACAATCCACGGGCGGTGAAATCCAGAGGGCGGTGAGAAACCAAAGGGGGCGGTGATGCGACCGTGGAGTAAGTTTTTTAACATGGGGGGTTGAGGGGGGGTTTTGAGAAGGGGGGAAAAAAAGTGAGGGAGTGGGGGCCCGCGAGAATGCGCGTGGGGGCCGGCTGAGGACGCGGGAAAGGCTCAGAGGCTGCAGGACCGCGCAGAATGAGGCCGCGAGGACCAGTAAGGGGGGTAGAGGGTTAAAGCCGCCAGAGTGCGCATCAGGCCGGTGAAGACGCAGTAAGGCGTCTGAGGGGGCGGGGGCCCCCCGCTGAACGCCTAAGGGGCCCAGCTGATGACCCAAGAAAGCATAGAGGGGGGCACAGATGGTGCCAGGGTGGGGGGGGAAACCTTTTAAGGGGCAGTACACTGAGGTAGTTTCCCAACCTATAGTCAGCGAAGCGAAAACCCTAATGGAGGCTAAGCTTTTTTGCCTTAGGGTGTTTGGGCGAATTTAGTGAATAGGACTAATGTTTTAAGACGAGGGCCTTCCATGGGGAGAAATTTTGTCTTTTATAGCCATGTTTAACCACCCTATAGACCATAGTACACTCCGAGGGTCACCAATTAAAACCGTTAGGCGGATTGATAGCAGTTGGTCACACTGGAGAGAGAAACTTGGGCTCCAGGGTAAGGTTAATTTTTTAAATTTAAAAAAAAAAAATAACATATATATAGAAAAAAAAAGATTTAACAATAAATCTTACATTAGTTTAAGGCTCAACGCGCTAAAGGGGGGGCGCGTTTGGGTAAAGGGTGTATGTTGAGATTTTAAAATTATTTGTTGGGGGAAAATACATGATCAAAAGCAAAAAAAAAATAAGAGTTATGAAAAGTATTTTGAATACAACATTTAAATTTAAAAGAAGTTAAATGTGTGGGCTTTTAAAAACCACACGTTTTCTTTTTTTGGAGCGGTGAAAGGGAATTTTAAAATTTTTTTAGGGGGGGGGGGGTTTTACCTCTTCCTGGGGTGTTTGGGGGGAAAGGCTGCCCCACTACAAAAAACCCTCCTAAAGGGGTTGGGTGAGAAAGGGACTACAATTTTACCAAGGTTTTAAGGTTTAGGTTAGGTTTTAATTATTTTTATTTTTTTTAATCTCCCCCCACATTATTTCATTTTTTAGAGCTTTGAAGGGATTTTTGGGGAAGGTTTATGGAGAAAATAAAACCATAATAAGGGCGGAAAAGGACCCCTAGAAAAAATTTTTTTAGGGGGGGGGGGTCTATGGGCTCCCCCAAAATCCGCCATCCCGGGCCACAGGAAATTTTTTTGGGGGGGTTTGGGGCCCTTTGTCGGGGTTAAGAATTGAAAAAAAAGAAGTGGCCAAAGTTAAAGGAAAACTTTTTTAATTTTCCCCCCCTGTAGAGTGTAGAGTTTTAAAAATTGTCTGAGAATGGACCCAGTAAAAAAAAAAACGAAAAAAAAATCAAATACCGATACCGATAATACCCCCGGGATTTTGGGGGTCATATCGGGATACCCGGGGATGTAAATTGTTTTCCCATGTGAGGGGAGGTTTTCCCCGGGATTATTCCCCCTAAACCGGGATCGGCAATACGGTATTTCTTTATTACCGCACAACCCTGGTGTTCAAAATAGGTTTAGTAATCAACCCCAAACAATGTTGTAGCCCAGATAGGATACCAAAACATTACTGATTGATTTAACTGAAACAAAACAAATTCTTTTCTAAAAAGAGATCCCGAAAGATCTGATCTCACGGATGATCCCCTAATGTTTTGCCATCTCAACAGTTTTTTTGGGGCCTAGTGGAAGGATTGTACGTAGCTTTATGGATAATGAGACCCCGATGGAATTATTAATGCAAGTGGAAACCATCCATTATCCCGCAAATGATCAAAAATTATAGTTACAAAGATATCAAACCCGACCTTAATGTTCACGTATATAAACCAACCAAAAACGCCAAAATTTTTCTGTTTTT
>JACEEZ010019187.1:0-26628 GCA_016584305.1 Chionoecetes opilio
TTAAAAAAAAAACCGATTTCCAACCTTCGATATAATAAAACAAAAACTGCGACCTCAAAGCGCAAAATACCCAAATCTATGAAAAATTACGCGGCGCACCTAGGGGATTCCCACGGCGCACAGTTTGAGAATCACTGACCTAGCTATATGTATACTGCCGTATCTGCCTGGTCATCACTCCCAACCTGGCTTTTGCCCCTTTCCCCTTCTGTACTACGTGGTTTACCTGTTGTGTTTCCTTCCGTCACCCTTCTACCATTACTTGTGGAGATATAACATATTATTTATAGGGAGGAGAGAGACAAGTGTTTACATCGTTCCCTGCGTAAAATTTTTCTACGGGATCTTATTTACACGCATATATGAATTAATCCTTTAATATTGCTTTATTTTCAGTTCGTAAGGTTCTCACATAATTTACTGCTCATATTTTACTGATTTCAAGCGTTATTTCATGATCTAAGAGACATTTTAGGGTAATGTAAATGCTACGTTTAGCGCGAAGTTGTGTCAGCAGGAACTGCTAGACCCATAGCTATGGCGGAAATTTGCTCCATAACATAGAGATCTTATGGGCAACTTTATGTTATGTCGAACCTTATGGGAATCCCATAGCCTTATTATAAATACCGGGCCTGGTGCGCGTGATACAGTGCTTTGGTGATCGTGGAGTGATGTGATGTCAAAGAGGAAAATACTGGGTAAAGATTCGCTTTATCGCCCCTGCCATATCACGCTTACTTCCTTATGAAGGACTAAACTTTTATCATACACGTCTTCTACTAACTTTCAAACCTCTTGGCAAGTTGTTACTTTGGTCAAAATCACCGACAAAATGATTTAATAAAAATAAATAAGTTGCTACTCCGCCGTCGTCATCAGCGCAGTCTAGACCACGGGACGGGCGCCTCTCCCAGCCCTCAATCACGGACAGAAGCGAGGGTAGTTTAGGTTAAGGTTAAGGTTAGGTTTTGTTTTATTTTAACTAAACTAAACCTAACCTTAACCTTAACCTTAACCTAACCTAGCCTATCTGCTATACGTGAGGGAGGGGTTGGCCCGCGGTCTCTGACTGTGCTGATGGCGACGGCGGAGATGCACCTTATTTATTCTTATTATATCATTTTGTCCGTGATTTTGACCAAAGTAACAGCTTGCCAAGAGGTTTGAAGGTTAGTAGAAGACGTGTATGACAAAATATTAGTCCTTCATTAGGTAGTAACCAAGAAATGGTAGGGGCGATAAAACGAATCTTAACCAAATACTGTATTGGTGCGCGTGATGGTAGAGGTTTTGGTGATGGTAGAAAATTTCATAGGAAAAGTGGAGTGTTTTTTAAAATTATTATAATGACGCAATGGCCATGAATATAGTTGATGATAGTGAAGGGAATAGTGAAGAGTTTGATGAGAGAAAAATGAGAGTGAAGGTTTGAGAGAAAACAAAATGCGAGTAAGTAAGGAAATCTGAAATTATTAAATGTGGAAATTATATAATGTGATAACAAAAAAAATATGATGAAAAATGAAGTGTTTGAAAATGTGGTTAAAATGATCACATGTCAGAGAAAAATGTGATGATAAAATTTTAATAATAGGTTACAATGTGATGAAATTATAGAAAAGTAAAAGAAAACAGAAAATGTGATAGGTGACAAAGAGTGATATTGTAGAAAAAAAACAAAGAAAAAGTGAAAAATGAAAAACCGAAATGGATATAAAACAAAAAATATGATGTGACAAAAAGGGATTCAATAAAAAAATAAAAAAAATAAAAATAATAGAAAAAAAAGTATAAATAAAAAAATTGAGAAAAGTGAAAAGAAAAAGACTGTCGAATCACGCTAACTATTCTCAAGAGGAACACCGCCACCCTATTACTCCTACACCTTCGTCAGCATCGGCAGCACATGCAGGTCGCCGTAAGGTACGTACATGTGTCTTAATTTGTCTTTTACATAACATATCTGGGTAAAGATTCGTTTTATCGCCCCTGCCATATCTCGCTTACTACCTTATGAAGGACTAATATTTTGTCATACCCGTCTTCTACTAACCTTCAAACCTCTTGGAAAGCTGTTACTTTGGTCAAAATCACGGACAAGACTGGTAATAAGAATAAATAAGGTACAACTCCGCCGTCACCATCAGCGCAGTCAGAGACCGCGGGCCAAGCCCTCCCTCACGTACAGCAGCCAGGCTAGGTTAGATTAAGGTTAAGGTTAGGATTAGTTTAGATTAAAATAAAGCTAAACTAAACCTAACTTTAACCTTAACCTAACCTAGCCTAGTCTGGCTGCTGTCCGTGAGAGAAGACTGGGAGAGGCGCCCGTCCCGCGGTCTAGACTGCGCTGATGGCGACGGCGGAGCAGCACTTTATTTATTCTTATTAGATCATTTTTGTCCGTGATTTTGACCAAAATAACAGCTTTCCAAGAGGTTTGAAGGTTAGTAGAAGACGTGTATGTCAAAATATTAGTCCTTCATAAGGTAGTAAGCGAGATATGGCATGGGCGATAAAACGAATCTTAACCCATATCTGCTTTGATTTTCGTTATTTTTACTTACAGGTTAATATATGCACGTAAACTCAAAGGGGAAGGTGTGTGGGACATATGTGTATTATTTTTATACGTCTTTTAGTTATATAACATGTATTGTTTTTTTTTATTATTTTCATTTATCGAATCTGAGTCTTAAGATCGCGCTCTGCTCACAGTAATAGCCTAGCAAGGGAACTACATTGCCCCCTCGTTAATCCAAGAAGCTTCTATACATAATTCCTTGTGTTATATTAATAAATTGATACAAACGTTACTTACAACCTTATGTTACGTGGTCATTAGATACATCCGTTAGTGTATTGTATCAGTCCGTGACCTTGTTTATAGGACTGCCTTCTTCGTAGGCTCTTCTGAGGAAGCCTTCTTCGTAGGCTGAATTATAAATTTCTATTATTTCAGTTCTTACGCATGTTTTATTTTGCATTATAGGACTCGAAATTGCTCTTTTCTAAACATCCTTGCTTGAAGATATAGTTATAGTTAGTTATAGTTAGTTAATAGTGAATCGAGGCCTATTACCTGCATAGTCCGTCAGCGCCAACTTCGGCTATATGGGCATGTGGCACGCTACCCTGAAACCGATCCTTCCCATCGGGTTGTATCTGTAAGAGACAATCCGGCGTGGAGGAGGCCAAGGGGGCGCCCACAAGGTTCGTGGCTGGGGCAAGTTGGTGCTTCCTGTCGAGAGTTGCTTGGTATGGGAAAGGAGCCTGCATGGGAACTCGCGCGTGGTGACCCCCGGGAGTGGCGTCGTAGGGTGGGCGAGGCGACGCGCCCCCCCGGCGTATGCCCCCAATGATTTGATTTAGTTAGTTATAGTTATAGTTTGATTGTATAAGTGAAGAGCTGGAAATGACTCCCCTGCTAAACATCCTTGCTTGAAAGATATAGTTATAGTTAGTTATAGTTATAGTCATAATTAGCTATAGTTAGATTGTAGAAGTAGGACAAGAAACATAAGGAGTAGGAGAAGTAATTATTGTCCTGGGCGAGTCCTAAGCTACAAAATCCTACTGTACATCCTCGTCAATATACTCCCCGTGACTCGTGAAAAGTCCAACCATCATCATATTTCTATACATAATTCTATTGAAGATATAGATAACTGTATAAGTAGGACAAGAAGCAGCAAGAGTAGAAGTAATTACTGTCCTGCCCGAGTCCTAAGCTGCTAAATCCTACTGTATATCCTCGTCAATATACTTCCAGTGACCCGTGAAAATCCATCGTTGTATTTCTCTGTAAATCGCTGCGGGTCCACCACTTTTTTGGGGCGGGGGGGGGGGGGGGGCGGACTGGGGGGACTTATAAGCGTCCAAGTCCTTATAAATGACATGCCCTTCGAGTGAGGATTTTCCCCAGAAGCTATGAGTCCCCGTGGCCAAGGAAATGTGATCTGAAAGGCTCGCCAACAGATCCCAAAACTTGCCCCTCACTGCCACTCGCCTCAAGCCTGTGTGATTTACGTGTCCCAATAACCTTTAATTGATGTTGTACCCCCCCCCCTCTCTCTCTTCTCTCTCTCTCTCTCTCTCTCCCCTCTCTCTCTCTCTCCTCTCTTCTCTTTTTCTCTCTCTCTCTCCCTCTTTTCTCTCTCCCCCTCTCTCTTGGGCCCCCCATCTCTCGCCCTCTCCCCTCACTACTTCCTCCACTCTCACATTATGATATCATGGTGACAAATTAACTTCCTCCTCCTCCACTCATGCCGCGGTCTCCCCTCTCTCTCCTCTCTCTCTCTCTCTCTCTCTCTCCTCTCTCCCCTTTTCTCTCTCTCTCTCTCTCTCTCTCTCTCTCTCTCTCTCCTTCCTTTATTGGGAGAACAGAAAAAACAGAATACGAGATACTGGAAAAAGTTACATATAAGAAGAAAAATTATTAAAAGTAGCAGGGGATGGTCTATTTACAATTTCCTCCGCCCTCTTTTTCTCTTTTTTGTCAGTATTAGTCATTTTGAAGTAGGGCGGCACTAGAGGGGGGCGTGGTGCCTTGAAGGGGTGGGGGGGGGGAGGGGGGGGTTGAAGAGGGAGCAACAGGGAACGTAAAACTGAATGAGGTAGAAAAGGAAAGATGTATTATTTTTTCTTATTATTTTTCTTTCTCGGTTGGAGGCAAATTGAAAGGGCGACGATTAGAAGGGGAGGAGAGGGGGGTGAGAGGGGAGGGGGGCGTATAGTGGTGAGTTGAAGGGGGGGGGGCTTTGAAAGGGGACGGTGAAGAAGGGAAAGGGGAAATATAAAAATGAATGGGGTAGAAAATATATTACTTTACCCTTTCTCCATCTGTGATCTGAGTGAGGGGAATAAGGGCCTCGTAAAAGGGGTTGTAGGGAAGATAACCTAAAATAACCTAAAATAACCTAAAATAGCCAAAAATATCCTAAAACAAAATAAAATAACCCTGACCCTCCTCTTACACCTCTCCCCCTCCCCCTTCCCCTCTAAAATGAACCTGAAATAACCTACAATAAACCTAAAATAACCTGAAATAACCTACAATAAACCTAAAATAACCTGAAATAACCAAAAATAAACCTAAAATAACCCTAAAATAACCTAAAATAAACCTAAAATTACCAAAAATAACCCTAAAATAACCTAAAATGACCAAAAATAACCCAAAAATAACCTAAAATAAACCTAAAATTACCATAAATAACCCTAAAATAACCAAAAATAACCCTAAAATAAGCCTAAAATAACCAAAAATTACCTAAAATTACCATAAATTACCAAAAATTATATGGTAGCCAGTAGGAAGGGAGTGCATGGGAGGGAAGGTGGGTGTGTGGGAGACTATGGGGGGAGGGGGAAGGGGGGGTTAGAAACAAGTCAAAGCATGTTTTAAATTAAATATCTGATAAGGGAAATGTTGTATAGATATGAAGATTGTTTTAGATAGTATCTCCTGAGTTATTTTAGTTCAATTTTAGGGGTTTTATTTATTCTCTCTCTCTCTCTCTCTCTCTCTCTCTCTCTCCTTTTCTCTCCTCCCTCTCTCTCCTCTCTCTCTCTCTCTCTCCCCTTTCTCTCTCCTTCTCTCTCTCTCTCTCTCTCTCTCTCCCCTTTCCTCTCTCTCTCTCTTTGTTCACTGGTTTATTCCTTTTCACCCTTTCTCTTTTCTCCTATATTAGTCTCTCCTCTCTCTCTTTCCTCCACCTCCCTCTTCTCCCTCTCTTCATTTCGCCTCTCCGTCCTCTCTCTCTCCCTCCTTCATCACTCTACTCGTCTCCTGCACTCTTCCTATTTCTCTCCATCTGTCTACCTCCTCCTCCTCCTCCTCCTCCTCCTCCTCCTCCTCCTCCTCCTCCTCCTCCATCCCTCTTTCCCCCTCCAAGGCCAAGCAAGTCAGACCAAGTTAAATTAGGCAAAAGAATAGGACAATAAAAAGTTATGGAATATGTCAGTTGTGTTGGGAGGAGGAGGAGGAGGAGGGGAGGGAGGAGGAGGAGGAGGAGAAGGAGGAGGAGGAGGAGGAGGAAGAGGAGGAGTGGCGCCGTCTGTTGTTATGTGAGGAAGGGGAGGAACTTCTGACGGAGGGAAAGAAAGGCTCATTAGACACACTTAAGATCAGTATCAGTAATCGTCTTGAAGTATCTTGTTGTTTAGGAGTATTTTTTCTGATACTGTTTATATGTATTTTTTCTTCTAATATCTCTCTCTCTTTCTCTCTCTCTCTCTCTCTCTCTCTCTCTCTCTCTCTCTCTCTCTCTCTCTCTCTCTCTCTCTCTCTCTCTCTCTCTCTCTCTCTCTCTCTCTCTCTCTCTCTCTCTCTCTCGCTCTGGAATGGAGATAAAAAAAAAAAATGGAAACTCTACTTTTTCACTCCACTTCGCTATGATATGTTTGCTCTGTTCCTTCTCCTTTTTCCTTAAATTCGTAATCTTCACTTTCACATCCTAACAATCAAGTCTATACTACTCTTATACTCTTGTCCTCGCATGAGTCTCAACCTGCTATAGATGGGATAGGGGGATAGTAGGGGATAAGAAGGGATGTGAGTCTTGAATTGAATGAAAAACTGTTAGAAGGAAGGGGATGAGATGTAGTGTTTGCAGTGAGTGGATAAATACGTGACGGAAGGATAGGGTCTGGTAAAGGGATGATTTTCAAGTCTAAATGGGAGAAATAGGACCAATAAGTGGATGCATAGATAACAGCAGGTCTACTGTTATCTATCTATGGTGGATGAAATTGGGAAACTGAAGGATTATAAGGATTTTCAAGTATAAAAGAGAGAAATGGGTTAAGTGCGAAAAGAAAAGTGGAAAACATGGGTTGTGATGGAGGGAAGGTGGAAGGAATTGTGGCTGAGAGAAAGGAGTGGATGAATAGCAGTGTGGAGAAGGGAGGCTCTGGTGATGTGATGTGGAGGTGATTAGTGGAGGGGAGGGGGGGTAGGGACCGTGGGGCACGTCTTTAAAGAAATGGCTAATGATGTGTGTTGTGTGTGGGGTGTGTGGGGTGTGTGTGTGTGTGTGTGTGTGTGTGTGTGTGTGTGTGTGTGTGTGTGTGTGTGTGTGTGTGTGCGTGTGTGTGTGTGTGTGTGTGTTCTGGCTCCCTCAACACAATGATGGATTGATTAACATCTTTATCTTATGTATCCTCGTGTTGGCTTGTGTTATAATACTACTACTACTACTACTACTACTAACTACTACTACTACTACTACTACTACTACTACTACTATACTACTACTACTACTACTACTACTAATAATAATAATAATAATAAAGAGAGAGAGAGAGAGAGGAGAAGAGAGAGAGGAGAGAGAGAGAGAGAGAGAGAGAGAGAGAGAGAGAGAGAGAGAGAGAGATAAGGAGCGGAGAGAGAGAGAAGAGGAGGTGAGGGCGAATAAAACTATAGGTTTTTTTAGTCCGTGTTAGAGGGTCATTTAACGAGGAGGCTTGGGTTCGCAATCCACAACTTAGGTAGTAGGTGAAGACATATTAAGTGATTTATGGAGGTGCTCTTATTTCTTTATTATTACCCTGCACTCTGTTATCCAATCAGCAGCAAAGGGTTGCAGGCTGAGAGAAGCTCATCCCTTATAATATGAACGGGAGGGATTTTCACCAACTTAACGTGCGGCGACTATATAAACACACACACACACACACCACACACAACACACACACACACACACACACACACACCACACAACACACACACACACACACCACACACACCACACACACACACACACACCACACACACACACACACACAACACACACACACACACTTAACAATAGAGTCATATACAGGGCGACCTTCTTATAACAATTAAACCTTCTCCTGGCGGCGCGCGACCATCTGTCCCAGGGGCGTGGCGGCCAAATCCAGGCAAGGCTTTTCTTTGTTTACCTCGCGCCGCTGTATATACCTGCAGGAGGCCGTGTGGACATCCTTACCATTACGCTATTAATGGCACATAATGACGGCCCGGCGGCGCTCCTTCGTTAGCGGTGTGTTTATTACGAGGGTTAAGAAATACGTACGTCATGATATCTGTTAATTAGACACAGCCGCCCTAGGTGTATGAAGCGTGTGTCCGTATGCATGGGTGTGTCCGAAAAGATTTTATTTCTTCTCTCTCTCTCTCTCTCTCTCTCTCTCTCTCTCTCTTCTCTCTCTCTCTCTCTCTCTCTCTCTCTCTCTCTCTCTCTCTCTCTCTCGCCCGTCAGGGTGGCAAGGTTGGTAGAGACGTGAGTTCGCAATGTGCAGCGTCCCGTGCTTCGGTCAGGGTTTCGAGTCCGCCTAGTTCGTGCTGACGTGGCGGCGCTTTGTATAGTCAAAACCTTGTAGTTGGTACTTGCAAAGTGTCTAGATAGGATGAAAATCTTATCTTATCCTCTTCTCTCTCTCTCTCTCTCTCCTCTCTCTCTCTCTCTCTCTCTCTCTCTCTCTCTCTCTCTCTCTCTCTTCTCTCTCCTCTCGCCTCTCTCTCTCTCTCTCTCTCTCTCTCTCTCTCTCTCTCTACTCCTCTCTCTCTCTCTCTCTCTTCTTCCCTCTCTCTCTCTCTCCTCCTCTCTCTCTCTCTCTCTTCTCTCTCTCCTCTCTCTCTCTCTCTCTATCTCTCCTCTCTCTCTCTCTCTCTCTCTCTCCTCTCTCTCTCCCCCTCTCTCTCTCTCTCTCTCTCTCTCTCTCTCTCTTCTCCTCTCTTCTCTCTCTCCCCTCTCTCTCTCTGTATATGTGTGTGTGAGTGTAGCCTCAACAAATAAAGTAAATGTTTTCCTTTAAGAAGAGGAAGAAAGGGACAGGTCAAAGAGAGGTCGATTTGCTAAAAACCTCTCTTCTCTTTCTCCCTTCACCCTTTCAACCTCCATCCACCTCCCCTTTCTCTTCTCCCTTCCCCCACAACCTTTCACCCCCCTCCCCTCCCCCCACAACCTGACCTCCCCTTCCCTCCCCTCCTCCCCTCCCCTCCTCTGTCCCCACAACCTGACTATAACCCTCCTTCACCGCCTCCTTCAGAATCAGCTGTTTATCCCCGCCTCTCTGTCTTCCAATACCACTAAACATTCATGAAAACCGAGGATGAGGAGGTGGAGGAGGAGGGGAGGAGGAGGAGGAGGAGGTGGAGGAGGATCGAGAGGAGGAATACATAGGAATAACAGATACCAGGAGACCTATGAGGAGGAAGAGAATGATGATGATGATGATGAGGTGGAGGAGGATTACATAGGATTACATAGGAATAACAGACACCAGGAGACCTATTGGTCCATGACGAGGGTATCTGCTGAACTACATACTACTAAACTATCAACTACTTGTAAGAAAACAGTTTGGAAAAGGATACCATGTTCCTTAAAAAAAAGTAGGAACACGGAAGTTTCATAGTGCAAAAAAAATAGGGTATGAAATATACTAACTACAACTACCACTACCACTACAACTAATCGATCCGGGGGGCTAAATATGAATTCGCAGGGCACTATCAATACCATTTCTTTACAGTGCGCGTCAAGTCTGTTTTTAAATGTAGTTATTGTGCTGGCTTCGACACATTTGCTGGTAACTTGTTCCATCGATCAACGACTCTCACATTGAAATAATTTTTTCGGAGATCAGTGATGCAACGTTGACCGTTTAGTTTTAAACCATTATTCTTGTTGTCACTTGAGTTGAAAGCTCGAATAGGTTCTCTTGATTAATGACACAAATCCTTTTAGGATCTTAAAGGTTTTTATCAAGTCCCCACGGATTCTACGATCCTTTAAGGAAAACATATTAAGTTTCCGCAGTCCTCTTCATAAGATGAATTTTCGCAGAGATGGAATTTGTTTGGTTGCTCTTCTTTGCACTGATTCCAATTTTGCTTGGTCTTTTTACGAAACAGGGCGACCAGAATTGGACGGCATATTCCAAGTGTGGCTAACAAGGACGGTTAAATTTGCATTACTTTCGAGTTTTTTGGTTTAAATTTCGTTAATAAAGCCAACATAATCGCTTTTACTGGAGCTATCAATNAGAGAGAGAGGGCCTAAACGAATTTAAGTAACTAGGGTAAATATGTGGCCTTTGGTCAATCCGTGGGGATATTTTTCCTGCTGGGGAAAAAGATGGCGGCAGGGGTGTCCGGCCGGCTTTTCAGTTTATAGTACAACCTACAAAGAGAAGACTACGACGATGAAAAAATTTCGAGTTGTTTTGGGCGAAATTGATATTCCAGGTACTATATTTCCGTGCTCGCTGACAACATAGAGAAGACCTGAGGTGATGGTTGATGTGCAGGCTTCTAAACCAGGAAAACAGTCACAGCAGAGTCTCATTAAGAAGTAAGCAAGTGGTAGGGATACCTTACGTACCTACCACCCAGCTAACCATCACCGGCGGGCCTACTTAGGCTGTAGAGCGGCGGACGGCGGCTGCCGGCGGCAAATTTACCTCTGTCAGCCCTCCGAAGGTCTGCTGGTGTATTTTCAGACGGGATAATTTACTATGTTGAAAATTAATGTACAGAATTTCAAGAATTGAATATTTCAATGTGTAAACATTTTGAAACAACAGTTATATGATTATCTTGCTGTAATATTACATCAGTAGTAACAAGCAGCGGCAATTTGACGTCAATCCTCTGGAGGCCCGCTGGTAGGTGGGAAATATTCATTTCATATTATATATATTAACTCAGTAATATACATAGCATCTCAATATCTGTACCATCACTATTATTAGGCCTGTTCAAGCTATTAAAAATGGTTATAAAAGTTTTTATAATAGTTTATAGAAATTATCATCTATCAGTTTATTTCAAATATTTCCAGCTTAATCAGGAACACCCAGAGATACATAGAAATAAAGATGAGATACGTACATAGGAAGGAGTTTACATGGAAAAAGGTTATCAGTTAGTCTATGTGTCTATGTCTATGTCTATGTCTATGTCTATCATATAAAAATAACAGTTGATTAACCGCGGCAAAGATTACGGGATAACACAATGTCATATTTTCCCTAATTTCAATAACTTCCAACATATTATCAACACATATCAATACTCAACGGTACACCTAATAAGGAATATGTAGATGATGGAGAATTAACATGGATAATATCATGATTTAGAATAGAATATTATTTGAAATCATTTCCCAGCTATCAATGCACTAAGCTGCCAGACGTACGATAGCCATTACAAAGGGTTAAAAACCCACAAAAGGCCTAAATTGTCACCCTTAACCAGTCGATAACATAATGAGAACTTAGTTATAACATGTTTTCGCTCCTTCATTATATCGAAATAGATAGAAAAATAGAAATAATTGCAGTACGACACGTTTTTTTAGGAATTCCTCGAGTACCTCGACCGCGGAGTCCGCGCTGTCAGTGAGTGAAATCAGTTAGTGGGAAAACGCACAAGTGGGTGGATGTTGTTATGTGGTTCGCCGCATCCTATATCCTTCTACATGGCTGTACAGTGTTCCACGTACATCAGCATGTAGACCCAGTAATTGAAATGTTTTTGTACTTATAAAATAAACAATGTCCGTAGCAATTATGATCTCCTTTTCATCGTATTACTGGATAACGACATAGGAATATTTATGGTTATACTTTCCAAGTATATTGCAGATATAGTAATGTTTTTATAAGTGTTGAACAGCCCATTAGTCTATTAATCGGCTAATGGGCTGTGCAACCCCTTAAAACATTACTATATCTGCAATATACTTAAAAAGTATACCTATAGATATTCCTCAATCAGTTAGTATAACAGCGGCAAATGGTCATATGCTCTACGGCGGGCCGCTGGGAGCGGCCCGCCGGTGAGCCTCTGTGAAAATTCCCAGCGGCCTTACGTCGTACACTTCCGTCGGGCCGCCGGTAATACATACGAAGGGCCTCCGGAGGCCCTCCGTCTTTGTGTTTGCTGGGCAGTTGCTTACCTTTTGACGAGGCTCTGTTATGACTCAGTTTTCTTGGTTTAGAAGCCTCTGCACATCAGCCATTA
The DNA here is from genome assembly GCA_016584305.1 of Chionoecetes opilio. Classification (NCBI taxonomy): domain Eukaryota; kingdom Metazoa; phylum Arthropoda; class Malacostraca; order Decapoda; family Majidae; genus Chionoecetes; species Chionoecetes opilio. The sequence goes on from JACEEZ010019187.1 coordinate 12,020, forward strand.
CCTCAGGTCTTCTCTATAGTGTTGTCTGCGAGAACAGAGCACAGTAATATATCACCTGGAATATCAATTTCGAGCAAAATAACTCGAAATTCTTCCATCGCCGTAGTTTTCCCTTAGTAGGTCCACCAGCGGCGACCCCGCCTTATCCCCACAATGCACCGATGTAAACAAACCGTGACGTAGTTATGGGTAGGGTCCAATGTAATTGTAATTGAGTAGTTGGATAAGTCGTCGATATTGTAATTATAATTGACCCAAACCAATGTAATTACTCCAAGCCTACTCCCTATTGACTCCGCACTAACTACCTGTCTACATTCGTCACATCTAGCTGTACTGAACGCTCTCCCGCAGACCTCCAACAAGGGAGACATGGAGAAGGACAGCGAAGGGAAGGGCGACAAGGGGGGGGAGCGCACAGAGATCAAGCACCCGTGGCTGCTCGTCGCCGCTGCCTGGATCGCCACCATTCTGAGATCTGTACCTCGTGGTCACTCTCATCATGTTCGTGAGGTTCTTCTGCATGATCTAGAGCGGCACGAGACCACCGCCCCGCATAACACAGGAAATACCAAGGCGAAAGGACTTTTAGGACTCTATCTCGGCTTTTGGGAACTACCCGTGTAGTCTCGCGGCCACTTGTAGCTGCCTTATTTTGCTTATGTTCTTGCTCTTATTGCTCCCAAAAACCATCAGTCTGCATGAAACCGAGTCACGATGGTCGTTAATTCATATCATGGATGAACATAAGCACTGCTTAGAATTATCTTGCGGGTGAATCTACACGTCCATCTGATTCCATGTTATTTTAGGGCCCGGTCTAGATTTTAGCCATGGGGTGAAGTGGATTTGCCTGTCATACATAGACTGGTAGTGCTTTCCGAGGCTTTTGACTGCTGATTAGACCCAGGTACAGGTAAATGTTAGTTGATGTCACCGTCCGGGCAGGGCAGGTCACAGGTAAGGTCACGAGTCACATGGAAGAATGATGTGTATTCCCCTTGAGCGCCTGCCAGTGTTGCCTTAGCTTAGTCAAATCATCAGATCTGTTAGCCTTAGGATTTTTTCAAGACCTTTACCCCAAAGTATGGTCTGCCTTGTAATCCCGGGCCCACTGTCACCATATGCGGGCCCTTTTGACCCGTACAAATCAATGAACACCGTCCCGGACCTTCCGCACACCCTCTTCTGTTTACTAATGCAGACGTTTTCCCATGAGCCGCGATCCCTTGTTCCCACTCGCTGAATAAATGTTAATCTTCAGAGTTTATTCCTTGAGCCACTAAATGCTGGGATGTAAGCTATTCGTCTACTATTGTTGTGAGATCAAAGACAACCTTTCCATAATAACGCTAATAGCTATAAATAAATTATAAAAAAAACCTTGTGGTTGTCACGGGGGGACCGTGGTTAACGTAGCATGTCCCCCGGCAAGTGGAAGTCCCAGGTTCGATCCCCCAGCCGGTGCCTTACTTTTCGTGAACCCTCCCTACCTCGAAAAATGGCGCAGGAATTGATCCAGAGCGATATTTCATTCCCCCCATTTGGCCCCGGCCCAGGGCTTTAGGGGGGAAGATGGTGGGTTTGTTTACCGGGAGGCGCCCGTGGTGTAACGGGTAAACATGTTTCCGCCGGCAAGTGGAAGGTCCTGGTTCGATCCCAACGGTGCTGACTTTTCGGGAACCCCCCCCACCTGAACAACCCAATAACCTCCAAGGCACATTATCAGGGGTTGCATGACAGAAAAAAGGTGAAATCTGTGTTTTATTTTTACATGTTGATAATAGTTACTAATGACTGTGTGTGTTTTACTTAGTTTATTTTAAGGGCCTGAAGCTACACTCGTATGCCCGTTCCATACCTACATTTAATTTTTGCTTCCTAGCTTTAGTGGGTTGGGGGAAGCCACCACAAACCCCCGGGGGGCGGGTCACAACCCCGGTAAAAACCGGTAAACTATACCCATTCACGTGTGGGTGGACAGGGCCTCGGGTTTTAAGGGGACCGCCCACTTTCTCCCTCCCCGGGTCGACCTTTTTTTGTTTCTAATCCCCAGGGCGACCCCGGCCTGCTGACAGAGTTTGGAAGAATTTTTTAATAACTGAGGGAAACTTTTCAACCCCCCCCGAAAAACCAAAAAGTTTCGGTTGTGGGGTGAGAAGAAGAAGAGGGGTCGGTTTTAAAAAAAGAAGAGTCCTTACTTTTTTTTTTTTTGTGTTAGGGGAGCCCGGGGGGGTACCCGCTAGGGAGGTGGGGCCTTTGATTTGTCCGTGAGGACGATCGGGGGGGGGCAGACCCAGAGGCATCCCAAGGGGGCGACAGAGAAAGGGGAAAAATTTTAAATCTTTTTGGAATCGTTTTTGGGGGGGACGTGGGGGGGGGGGGGGGGGGGGGGGGGGGGGGGGGGGGGGGGGGGGGGGGGGGGGGGGGGGGGGGGGGGGGGGGGGGGGGGGGGGGGGGGGGGGAGCGAAAGAGCGAAGAGAGAGAGAGAAGAGAGGATGAGAGAGAGGAAGAAGAGAGAGAGAGAAAAAGAGAGAGAGAGGAGAGAGAGAGGGGAGAGAGAGAAAAGGAGAGAGAGAAGGGGGAGAGAGAGATGGAATGGAGAAGAGAGAAGAACGAGAGAGGGGAGAGAGAGAGAGAGAGAGGGGAGAGAGAGGAGAGAGAGAGAGAGGAGAGAGAGGAGAGAGAGAGAGGAGAGAGAGAGAGAGAGAGAGAGAGAGAGAGGAGAGAGAGAGAGGAGAGAGAGAGAGAGAGAAAGAGAGAGAAAGAGAGAGAGAAGAGAGAGAGAAAAGGAGGGAGGAGAGAGAGAGAGAGAAGAGAGAAGAGAGGGGAGAGGGGAGAGAGAGAGAGAGAGAGGAGAGAGAGAGGAGAGAGGAGAGAGAGAGAGAGGGGAGAGAGGGGAGAGAGGGGAGTATTCGACAGATCACAGTCACATACACCGAATTAAACACGCCAACTATTGGATTATTTTTTTACTGACTGTTTTTTGCAAGGGTTTGGGGGACGAAAACACGTTAGTACATAAAAAACACAGTAAATACAAGGTATGGCAGCTTCCTGTGCCTATGAGAGTATCTGTATGAGTATATGTACCTAACCTAACCTAAGCTGACCTAACCTGACCAAGCCTAACCTGTACCTATGAGAGGGCCGAGTGTGAGGTGAAACACGATGCTGAGAATGCCACACACGCCGAACACGGGAAGCAGCAAGTCTGTGCCCATTATCTCGATGATGATCAAGCTGTTCAGAGCATAGGTGACGCCGAAGCCAAAGCCACACAGAGCCAGGCACAGCGTCCGCCACTGCAGGTTGCCCTCAATGCTAAATGCTGGTGATGGGGAGGGTATCACACGTGCATTGTTAGTAGCTTAGTAGTGTTATCGCTGCTATTAATACTATGATTACTGCAATTACTTCAACGTTAGAGAGATACTATAACAGTACCAGAGCCTTCAAACTGAGGGTAGACCATCATAGAAAACGGACCCTCACCTATAACATCACAGGTGTCACTATAAAAATCCAGCCTGCGCCAACCAACGGACGGAGGGCCAACCATCACGTCCCTCCATAGGATAAAATAGCCTACTGGCGCTATAGGCTTCAATGTAAAAAAGAAAAAAAGAAAAAAGCCACTTCACCACAAGGAGGTATAAAAGGTAATGACAGGCACCCCTGGTCCCCTACCTGCTGTTACCCCAACCTCATCTCGGTGGGGCAGCAAGCGACTTTTATCTATCGCGGCCAGGAGTCAACAAATATACTGTAATCAATTTAGACACATTGTATAACAGTATACAAATTGTAGTAATTGATTATATTTATGATTATATTTATGTATGTTAGAGAGAAAGACACAATGAAAAGGGTGTAAGGAACAGCCACTGATCGATAGCTTTTGATTGCCTCTTGTGGGAGCATTAATGAGTGTGTTACATAAGAACATAAGAAAATAAGGAAGCTAAAACTACAAGAGGCCGCGGGGACCTACCCCGTGGTAGTTCCTGTAAGTAATTCCTCTGGTAGTGTCATTTCCCATCAAAACAAGAAACACCTTCATATTTTATACTTGCACAGCTCGTATAATATAATACGTATAATGCTTGCATAATACGTATCAATACTTCAAGTGTTAGTTAATTAAATAAGGAACGCTGACAGCTTACCTCGCGTTAATGATACGTACCAATCAGAGTGGCGGTGGAGAGCAGCGATCCCACAATGTAGAGAATGTGGCTCTTCTGCTTCAGCCAGATGGCACTCACGGCCAACACGACCCTGGCCATCAGGTTGCAGGCCGCGGAGATCGTCATGCAATACGTGACCTCCTCCACGGAGTAGCCTTGGTAGCTCATCACGAAGGGCACCATCGTCCACGTGTTGAGGAAGATGCCGCGGTTGAAACACACTTGTAGTGCGAGGAGGACGGCGTGAGGGGACCTGAACACACGCAAGATGTCCACGGTCTTGATGAGCACATTGTAAATAACTATGAATAACTAAAATAATTTGCAACAAATTTACTTAAAAATGTACTAAAATAATGTTTAAAATTAAGTTCTAAAATAATATACTAAAATAATGTGCAAAAAATATACTCAAAATGTACTCAAATAATGTACAAAAAAAATGTGCTAAAAATTTACTAAAAATGTACTAAAATAATGTACTAAAAAAATGTAAAAAAATATAAAAAACTTACTAAAATAATATACTAAAAATGTACTAAAATAATGTACTAACAAAATGTACCGACCTGAACAGACAGAAGATGTCCAGAGTCTTGGTGAGGACACTGCACAGACTAGCACGGGCGGTTCTTGCCTTGCCGGAGGAGGGGGAGGAGGCCTTGCTATATAATCCCTGTCGCCGAAAAAAAAACTGGGCGTACGGGCGACTCGTGTGCCATTGTAGCGGGTGGAAGACCATCGCACCGAGGCAGATATGTAAGTTCAGGGCAGCCAGGATGAGAGCGGTGCCTCGGAAGGAATACTCGTCGTTGAGGTAGGCTGTGAATTTACAATGGTATGAATGGTAGGTTGTGAACCTGAATTCAACCTGAATGGTAGGTTGTGAATAATTCTGTGTTAATTTATGCATAGTTCTAATTAATTTATCAGATAACGAAATACATCAATGGAAGCTAATAAAATTGCGCTTCTATTGATACCCTTCATGATAAAAGTTGACTCGCAAATTTTTTAAATGGCGCAGAGTTAAGTGAAAAATTAAGTTCATGCATTTTTCTTCATAGTCTCGTAATGGCATTCTTTTAGCGTGTTTTACTGTTTTTTTTTTGATAATATTATAGAACAAACATTAGGAAGATTACAGTATGCCATATATACTGATAAACCAGTCTTTTATGATAGTCCATAGACCACTATATCTCTTTTCGGGCGCCCCGGGGGGCCCCTATGCAGCCCCGCAATTCCCAAAAAATTGTCGCGTGAACAGTCAGGTATACAGTGGTCTATGGTTCAGCAAATATGAAAATGTAAAAATACATTGAAATTTTAATATAAATTATAAATATTTAGCCTGCAGGGAGCGTTGGGTGACTCGGAGAAGAAGAAAACGAAAACACCTGGCCCGGTATTTATAATAAGGCTATGAGATTCCCCCTAAGGTTCGAAACATTACATAAAAATTGCCCATAAGATCTCTATGTTTATGGAGCAAATTTCCGCCATAGCTATGGGTCTAGCAGTTCCTGCTGACACAACTTCGCGCTAAACGTAGCATTTACATTACCCTAAAATGTCTCTTAGATCATGAAATAACGCTTGAAAAATCAGTAAAATATGAGCAGTAAAATTATGTGAGAACCCTACGAACTGAAAATAAGCAATATTAAAGGATTAATTCATATATACGTGTAAATAAGATCCCGTAGAAAAGTTTTACGCGGAGAACGATGTAAAAAACTTGTCTCTCTCCTCCCCAAAATAATATGTTTATCTCCACAAGTTAATGGTAGAAAGGGTGACGGAAGGAAACAAAAAACAGGTAAACCACGTAGTACAGAAGGGGAAAGGGGCAAAAGCCAGGGAGGGAGTGATGACCAGGCAGATACGGCAGTATACATATGCTAGGTGATATACTGCCGTATCTGTAGCTACGTATACTGCCGTATCTCTGCCGGTCATCACTTCCTCCCTGGCTATTGTTTTTTTTCTCCTCCTTTACTACATGGTTTTTTAAATTGTGTGTATCCTTCCCTCACCCCTTCCGCCATTACATTTGGAAATATGATGTTATTTGGTAAATTCTAGCGTTTGCCCATACTCTCCCCCTTGCCCCAAACAAGCTTGGGGACCTGTGGGGAAAGCGGGGTTTTAGGGTGGGGACTAAAATAATGCGTCGAAAACACGTTTTTTTTTTTAGAGTTGTGTAGGAGTCAAAATTACCTATATCTAGGGTAATTTTCCCTAGATATGGGAAATATACCTAACCTTCAAGCTCCGAGATTACAAGGCCCCCTCGTAATCAACCTAACCTAAGCAAATTAAACCTAACCTCCTAGCGAGGGGCTCTGCCCCCCTTGACCCCCGATAAAACTATCCTAAAAAGCGAACTATAACTAACTAAACCTAACATAATCACCCGATAACCTATTCTAACTTAGCGATAATCACCCGATAATCTAACCTAACCTATTGGGGCCCCTCGAACAAACCCCCGGTAACCAGATTTTGTTTTATCTTACTTCTTAATGGAGGGTGGGGGGAGGGTAGGGTGGACTCGATACTCGGTCATTCTGTTTGTGAGGATCGTCAGCAGGTCCACACTTTTCTTGACTGAAGAAATTCAGTCAATTTTCCCTAGATCTAGGGAATTTTTACGCCACTACCTAACTCAATAAAATATGTGGTTGCCAACGCACATTTTGTACCCCAGCCAAATACCCCGCATATCCCCCAAGGTTTCCCATACTTTCTTTTGGGGGGGAGGGGGGAGTATGGGCAAACACTACAACAATACCTGTTATTTATAGGGAGGAGAAAGACAAGTGTTTTCGTGCGTCTCACTCTTCTTCCTCTTGTGACCTGCATCGCCTCTGCTTTTCTTCCCTTGCCGCGGACACTTCCAATGAGGATTTGGCTTTAGTTAGAAAGTTAAAACGTGGAGTTAGGTTAGGGAATCTAAAGGTGGGGTTAAAGTTACATTAGGTTAGGTTAGTGGGAAATTTAAAAGGGGGGTTTAGGTTACTTAATTTCATGTCATATACGCTTCTTACTAAAAAACATTTGATATCTCCAAAAGTAAAGATTTGCGACGAAACTCATTGAGAGTTTCTTAGAATCCATTAAGGTAACCAAAAACACAAATCTCAATTGTGTAGGTAAATACTGGTCCTAGTGTAAAATATTAACCTTGTTTCCAAGTATTACTTTTTTGTTTTTTTCCGGAAGTAGTATCTCCACTACGTGCCCGAAGCTGAAATGATAGCCTCTAGAAAAATAGATATGACTGCGTAGGTAAAACCCAAAATTTTTCCTTAATTTCTGCCAAAACAAGAGCTAAATTTTTATAAACATTAATACTAAATAGAAAATAATAATGCCTTCGAAAAATGTTGTCAAATAAACATGAAAACCCTTTTTATTCATCCTTTTATCTATGTAGAAGTGGAACTGTCGTCGAAAATTTCCCTTGGCGAGAGTTCTCGATTGTTGTCCCCGCACAGAATTTGGGTACACGAGAGTACCTTACCATGGACGGCCTTGAGCAAGCATTTTCCCTGTCCACTCCATCTGCTCCATGGTCATCAACTGCAGCAGCTGCACTGCTCAGTGCCTGCTGCATCTTGCCAGTGGCGAGGAAACAATCATAATGTTATTATAATTTTCATTCCGCTGTCAGTGTATGGTTCCTTTTTTATTTACTCTGGAGGAATGCATTTACGAGAGTGACATAAAATAATTCCATCATGGTTCAGCCGATACCTCTTGACAAGTTCTTCGTCATTCAATTAGCCGAGAAGTCTCTTCTGGCCGAAAATGCCTGAGTTGGCGCTGGCCGGAAGAGTTGTTTTGCTGCCATGTTGACGGCTTATGTCAACATAAGGGTCCTTATGGGACCTCCGGACATCCCATAGCGCTTATGGGCAACTTTATGGGAAAGCACGAGCACTTATGGAATTTCGGTGATTTATGGCGAACTCCCGCCATTTTGTCTGCTTATGGGAAACTCATAAGCTATTATAAATACGGGCCCTGTGGCGACAAGCGGGGCGGCGCGAAGCCCTCCAGGCCGCGAGAAAGAGTGGACCTTCGGGTTAGCGCGGGGATGTTTTATCTTGAGATACGAGCATGAGCGTGGCGGGAAGATAATGCAAGCGTGGCGATTTAAAGGGGGCAAGGAGGACGAGGAGGAGGGCATAGGAAGAGAAGGAGGAAGGGGAACACACACACACACACACCCCCACCCCCCACACACACCCCACACACACACACACACACCCCACCCCCCACACCACACACACACACACGCACACCAAAACACACACACCACACACACAGACACACACCACACACACACACACATTTTACTATCAAAGGTAATAACTTAGTATAATAAGACTACAAAGCATAGAAATATCTAACTAATATCTCCCTAAATTATCAGTTATAAAAAAGTATAGGTCGTTGTAGCGGTTGAACCCCCGAATGCCACCAATTATAAGTCGCGGTGTAGAAATGTCCACCGCATAGCCACCAATTATAAGTCGTGTATATTAATAGAAACTTATTTGGCTGAATTAAATATGTAGTCCAGCTTTGTAACATTTATTTAAGGTCCAATAAGGAGCGTAGAGATTACAACCAGTACAACGAATGGGCTTGAACACAGCCAGTGAGTGCCACAGAGCTCGTGAGCAGAGCGTGTTGGAGGTAGTGTGTTCCGAGGGCTTCTCCTCCCCTCCCCCGGTTTCGATGCCTTCTCTCCTCCTTTCCGAATTTTCGTTAAACCTCATACTGCTGATAGCTTTAGCTTTGTCCGTGACCTATTTGGCTGGCTTAGGAGGCAAGCTATCACGGTTTCCCACGGGGAACAAGCAGAAAGATATTGTATTTATATAATTTTACATATATATAAAATTTTTATTGTTTAAGAGTTTCTAAAAATATACTATTCTTTTGATTTTAAAATCTTGAAAATATCCTGTTGAATTTATAATACTGTGACATTTTTTGATAATTAGGTGTAATTCACTATTAATGTTATAAAATTAAATTATATATTTTTAGGATGAAAACTGAGACTTTTCCCGGGGCCGCTAAAAAGTTTCCTAAATTAGGCACATAAGAATTAGCTGGGGGAAATAAAAAAATGTACCCAAACTAAAAGCAAAATATATAAAAATAAACCTAAATTTCCAAAGCTTAATTTCCTCTGCTAAAAGGAAAAAAAATCTGAGCTAATATACAGAAAAATTTGGGGGAAAACAATGGATTAATTTGTTAAACTCAAAGAAAAGACATGGCCGAGAAAAATTATAAAAATGTGTCAGTACTATGTGGGGAAATCCCCCAATGGAAAAAACACTGGTAATAATTTAAAGGGTTTTAAGTGTTTCAAGTTACGTGTATGTAGAGGTAGCTGCAAGCCAACTGTCACAAAAGAGCTGTGCAATTACAGGGTAAAATTGAGAACTTAAAATTTCATGAAATGAAATGTAATTTAAATTTTCAAGAAAATCTTTAAAAAACCCCAATTTTGTCAAGTAATGACAAAGGGCCCCTGTCTGCGTAGAGCTGCTGCTGTGTGCATAGTATACCAATTTATGTACATACTGTAATAGCTGTGTCAGTAAAAAAAATGTAATGGACTGAGAAATATAAGGAAAAAAAGAGAAGCCTCGCCTGATACAAACGTGTGGGTGTATCAGTGTGGGGAACTGTGGTGTAAGAACTAGTAAAATGTAAATAAAATATCAAAATGGGGTAATTTAAATAGGTAGAACATCGCTGGATACCAATAAATTTGGTTGCATTTTGTGTGGGCAAATCTAAATTTGCCCAAACATCCCCATAAAAAAAATAATGCAAAGTTTTGTAGATGAAAAAGACCACGGCGAGTGTAGAAACTGACTGGCAGAGAAATTGGTGAATTTTTTTATTCTCATTTTACCAACGCTGCCAAATTATAAAATCGTTGTAGTGGTTGAACCCCCGAATGCACCATTTATAATCGCGGGGTAGAAATTCCCCCGCATAGCCAACAATTTTAAGTCGTGTATATAGTGTGTAGAGACTTTTTGGGTGAATTAAAAAATGTCGTCCGCTTTTTACACATTTTTTTCAAGTCCTAAGGCTAAGATTTCAACCGTACAAAAGAATGTCTGAAAACGCCAGGGAGTGCCCGAAACTCGTGAGCAGAGCATGTTGGAGGGAGTTTGGGGTTTGAGGGCTTCTCCCCTCCCCACCCGGTTTGATGCCTTCTCCCTCCGTTTCCGATTTTGTTTAAACCCTCATACTGCTGATAGCTGTAGCTTTGTCTGTGCCCCATTTGGGTCGAGCTTAGAGAGGCAAGCTATCCTGGCTCTCACGGGGGAACATAAAGCAGGAAAGATATATGTATAGTTTTATTTTATATTACAATATTAAATTATATTTTAAGATGTTTCTAAAAAATAACTGATTCTTTTGTGTTAAGTTTTTGAAAAAATCCTGTATGGAAGTATAATACGTATGACATTGTTTAATAATTAGGTGTAAATTTACTAGTAATAGTTTTTGCAATTATTATATATGTTTTGGAGTGATAAATACTGACAAAAAAAAATTGCACGAATTTCACCCATTTTTTACAAGTAGCAGACGTGTTTCATCCACAGGATCGTCGTAGGGCTTTTGGGCCCAAAGCAAGAAATTTTCTCGACCCCTTTTCATCGAGGTGGCTAAACAAGAATCAAAAGAGGACGATGCAACAAGTCGAGTTTGAGTCAGCTGTGCGCACCACGACATCCCACCGATACCGCCCCCTGCCCTTTTTCCACCCTATTTCTTCCCAGACATTACAGGTGATTTTCAACACAACCGAGAGAAACGCATATTTTTGTGAATGCACCGTTCAAAATTAAGGAAAAATCAGGTCCGGGGGCCTTATATCTATCTGTCCTATCGCTCGGTACCGTCTGGGGACCCCCCAAGCGGAGTGCTTCTGGCCTTAAAACCAGCTAAGGGGGAAAAATAGGCGTACTACTTGTTTTTTCAGGGAAAGGATTACTGCTTCCATGTAAAAAGACCCATCTCTTTGTGCAGAGGCAAAAAACTGAGGTCATGTCTCTGGCAGGGAGGCGTACTTCCACATATTTTTCTCTAATCCTAAAGCCCGTAAACCTTGGTTTAACTCTGCTTTTCTTATGCTGTCCGAATAGAGAGGTGGCTCACAAAAGGGTACCGTAAGCATCCATCCCTGAAATCATGCCCTTTATATTTCTGCCCGAACATGCCAAATCTTTATTTCAGCTTCCCAAAAAAAATCTTTCATTCATAAAAAATGTAAAAATTTTTCTGAATAAAATTCCTCTCGTGACTTCTGGCATCTAGCTAATGACATCTCTAAACAATTTTTCTTCTTCATTTTTCCCCCTCCATGCTTCACCCAGATGGCTCCAAGCTGTCTCTCTACTTTAAAAGCTGACTCTTCGCTCAAACATTTGCAAAAAATTTCCGCTCTGGCTGTAAAGGCTTGTTCCTCCTTTTCCTCCCCCTTTGACTTTATTTATCCCTGTCATTAAGACCCTTGGGAAAAAAATGTTTTCTTTGCCCTTTTGGGCCTAGACCCTGGGAAGGGTTTACGGTCCTGATGGACCCCTCCTATTTTTCCCAAAAAACTGTGCTTCTGTGTTTGCACCTTGCCTGGAAAAACTTTTCCGTCAGTTACTACTTCCACCTTTTCCCCTTCTTGCGGGAAATTTTTGCTACTCCAATCTGTTCCTAAGAAGGGTGACAGTTCTAATCCTTCAAATACCGCCCCTATAGCTTTGACTTCCTCCTTTCAAAAGTTTTTGAATCATACTTAATAAAAGTTCTTAAGCATCTATCTGCTCAAAAATTTTCTATCTGATCGTCAGTAGGGTTTCCGTAAGGGCGTTTAGGGCGATCTTTTTTAAGCTTTCCTAACTAAATTTTTGGTACCCCCCTTTTGGGGTTTCGGTGAAACTTTTGTTGTTCCTTGAATATAAAAAAGCTTTTATGAGTCGGAAAATTTTTTTTCCAAAAACCCCTTGTTTCTATCCCTTTTCCCGTACCTTCATTTTAAGTTTCCTTTAAACCGTTCTATTCAGCTACTGTAACGGACATTGCTCTTTTCCCCAAATCACAATAGTGGGGTTCCCCGGGGTTTTGTCCCATCACCCACTTTTTTATTCATTAATGATCTTTAAGTCTAAAATCAAAGCCCTACCCCCCCCACGTGTGATTCTACCCTGCATTTTTTCCGTCTTTATTGACGTCCAAAGGAAAAATGATTTACGGAGAGATCCCCGAGCGCCTAACTTCTGTTTTTTTTATTTTGATTTGGGGAAAAAAATTTTTTTTTTCCCCTTTTTTACCATTTTTCAACCAAACCCAAAAAAATCCCTTTCCCCCTTTTTTAAAGACACTCAACGTCTCCTTCTTCTCAAGAAAATTCTGGACTATCCTTTCAAAAATTGAAGGAAATCCCCTCTCATCTCTGCTAAAAAAGCTTCTAAGAATTTTTGTGCTGTGGGGGTCCTTTTTTTTTTTTTTTTTTTTTTTTTTTTTTTTCCCCCCTTTGGGGTTTTACTTTTTTTCCCCCCCAAAATTTTCCCAAAATTTTTTTTTGTTATCCCCTTTTTCCCCTTTTTTTTTTTTTTTTTCCCCCTTTTTTTTTTTTTTTTTTTTTTTTTTTTTTTTTGTTTTTTAAATTTTTTTTTCCCCCCCCCCCTTTTTTTTTCCAAAATTTTTTTTTTTTTTTTTTTTTTTTTTTTTTTTTTTTTTTTTTTCCTCCCTTTTTTTTTCTTTTTTTTTTTTTTTTTTTTTTTTTTTTTTGCAAATTTTTCCCCTTTTTTTTTTTTTTTTCTTCTTTTTTTTTTTTTTTTTTTTTTTTTTCCCTTTTTTTTTTTTCCCCTTCCTTTTTTTTTTTTTTTTTTTTTTGTTTTTTTTTTTTCTCCCCCCCAAATTTGGGCTTGCTCTCTACAGGGGCCTTATCCGCCCATGTATGGAGTATGTCTCACATGTTTGGGGAGGACCCACTCGAAACAGCTCTCCTAAACAGGGTTAGTCAAAAGCTTTTGGGTCTCATCAACTCCTCTCCTCTGACTGACTGTCTTCAATCTTTAAATCACCGCCGCAATGTTGCTTCTCTTGCCTCTCTTCTACCGTTTTTTTTCATGCTCACTGCTCTTCTGAACTTGCTAACTGCATGCCTCCCCCCTCCCCGCGGCCTCGCTGCACAAGACTTTCTACTCATCCATCCCTTTCTGTCCATCTTCCTAATGAAAGAGTTAATCAGTATCTTTACTCTTTCATCCCTTTCACTGGTAAACTCTGGAACTCTCTTCCTGTTTCCCTATTTTTTCACTTTCCTATGACTTAAATCTTTTCAAAAGAAGAGTAACAAGACACCTCCCGAACTAAATGGCCTACCCCTTTTTTTTATTTTATTCTCTTACTGTCTTCTTTATAGGGACTGGCAACTAAGCGGGCTTTGTGTTACCCATTTTTGTTCTGCCCTTGGCCAGTTCCCTGTGATGTAAAAAAAAAAAAAAAAAAAAATATAGGTGTGTTAACCTGTGAGGAAGCCCGGCGGCGGCGGGAGGTGTAGGTCAGCCATTGTGTGGAGCAGTACTGGCGGGCCGTTCAAATGTACTCGCAAGCTCACTCGGGCCATTTGTTCTACACACAAAACCCTCAACAAGTGGCGAACACTAACTAAGCTATTTTATTATATAAAAAGCAGAAATGATAAATTAACACAGGTAAAATGTATCAGATATGTATAAAACAGTAAAAATACTGGGTGCCCTTCTTGGACCGTGGCCACCGAGATGACAAGGCCTGATGCATCGCCCGTGACGTCACACCATGTAGATCCCACCCGCTCCGCTCCCCGTACAAGTTTACCTACCTAATATAATGTTTATAAAGTATAAAAGATATACTGTTATCTTGGAAATGTTTGTTCTATAATATAATCAAATAAAAAAAACGTAAAACACACAAAAGAAATGCCATTATGGGGACTTTCAAGAAATATGCATGAACTTAAAACTCTTCGCCATTTAATATTTTGCTCAAAAACTTTTTTATATGGAGAATTTTCCAATAGAAGCGAAATTTAATTAGCTTTCCATTGATATATTCCTTTTCTGATAAACGAACTAGCAGCATGCATAAATTAGCGTTAACTAAGTAAATAACATCATGAAATCGGTTTAATTTTTCCCCATTGATGGTTATTTATTTAGTTAACGCTAATTTATGTATGGTTGTAAATTCATTTATCAGAAAAGGAAATATATCAATGGAAAGCTAATGCGATTCCGCTTCTATTGAATTGTTTTTTCCCATGGGGGAAAAACTTTTCACCAAAAATTCTTTTTGGGGTTTTTTTAAATTGTTTTTTGAAAA
>JACEEZ010019188.1:0-12325 GCA_016584305.1 Chionoecetes opilio
AAAACATAAATTTAAAAAATATTCAAAAGAGGAGGTGCTTGAGGAGGAGAGCTTGTATCTAAGTTGACAGATACAAGATATCTAATACAATAGAAGTACATTTAAATTTCAGCACTAATAATATAGCATGGTCGCCTCTGTGGTGTAGTGGCTAGCACGCCTGGCTACAAAGATGCGTGTCCTGGTTCGAATCCGGGCCAGGGCAAGTCGGCGGCCAGCCAAAACAAGCTGTTCTTCCCTCTCCCTTTTCGGGTTGAAATTATTGTGCTGTACTTACATCTCTATGTTGTTTGATCCGTCAGAAGAGTGACTCGTGGACGGTCCTGAGGACTCTATGGAGGGTTCCAGTGTGTTGACAGAAATTGGGGGTCACTGGTATGGGGGTTTTATAACTGGTCAACGTTACTTGAAGGATATTATTTGGGGATGATTTGATAAAAGATTACAACTTGAATGGAGGATTTAACTTAGTCTTCTGACTTCACTATATGATTATAGTTTGACCACTTCTCACTACGGAGAGTACTGAACAAGGGGGTATACTTAAGGGGAAAAGATAATAAGGTTTAGGTTATGGGGATTTGCTGCCACCAGCCCTGATGAGTATTTCACTATGATTACTCCCGGGGCACGTTAGTTTAATATTAATATTAGATTGATCTTGGTAGTCGTGGTTGGTACGAGGGCTTATACCGAAACAAGGCTTGGACTCTCTTGGAAGTGTGGGGAATTATTGTCCTAACTCAGAATAATCACCTGGGTTTTCATAATAACACAAGAACTATATTTGTAAATGATATCCTATTTATTTTGGAAACATGGTAAGTCTCTCACTTGAGATCATCTTCAGCATATAGGGGTTAACACTATACCGAGAAAAATCTACTCGGAAATAAGATACTTGACTTCACATCCTGACGTAGGAATTTTCCTAAGTTATGAGATAAAGCTCTAATGAGCATAAATCTCCTTCCCTAGAATTACCCTTCAGGGAATTGCCCTACACTAGGTAACATACCACTTAATATTTATAAAGCACACATGGAAGATAGGTATCTAGTAGAGAAAGAAAATGGCGAGACAGTGTGGTATGTGTTTTCAGTAAGACCATGTGGCCATTACAGGAGGTTTCGCGCCAACCTTGAGGAGCGCGGAGAGAACACTCTGTTAATATCACTTATAAGGATGGGCGGAATATCTATGCCTTAGTGACACTGAACTGTACCTATATATTTATATAGAAATATATAGATGGAATATACTAGGGGAGAAAAAACCACCGGAGCCCGGGGCAGATGTCTTACCTTGAGGAGCGCGGAGAGAACACTAACTCGTGCCCTGCGGGCTTTCCGCACCAAGAAAAAAAAAGGAACTTGTTTGGAAAGTCTCACCGTGACCTTAAACGAACAACTTATAATCCCGAACCAACTATTAAGTAATGAAACTCGCGTATCCCCCGAAGAGGCCGTCCCTAATACAAACTGGCTACTTTGATATAAGAGAATTTAATGTCTTTAATCTAATATTCACGAAGGTTGGTTTTATATGTAATATCGACAATCCGAACACCTATTTCAGAGCGAGGTGGTATTGAAATTGTGTTTAGAACTTTGTAGGCTTTCATTTTAGCGTGTATCATTATTACACCGCCCATATATGACCATAACCGATAACGATAGGGATTATTTTGAAAGCCATGAGGATTTTAGGAGGGCTCCTAAATCTGAGAAGATGGTTTGGAAAGAAAGAAAAGAATGGAATACGTTAGTTATGACTGATCGCAGAATAATTATCCTACGGATTGTCTCTCGCATACAGCATATCGGGGGGGGAATGGAAGGAAGAAGAAAAAAGTGACGGGTGAAAACACGAAAGAAGATAGAACAAAATGGCGTCTAGGATGGCCAAATGTTGAGAAAAAATGGCGGAAAGCTAGAAATACGATGAGTCATCCTTACCAAAGAGAAAAAAATTAACTACTGACAAGACATAGCTCGGGAATTTCATAATAATAATTTTCCTACTATTTCCCGAATAATGGGCATTACACCAGGAAGCTACTTCCCTCGCCGGAAAAAAATACAGAAAAGATCACGGAATGCGACAAAAATAACTGCCTATGAAAGAAATATGGGTAATAATGGACGAGGACTTCGCGGTCGTTTTCAGAGACACCGACAATTTTTCCCTGGCCTACAAATAGGTGCTTTTTCTAATGGAGATAGTTTTATTTTCCGGAAACCCATATTTAAAAATAAAATAAAATAAATTCATCACCGAATTTTATGGTCGCCGTGTCCAGTAAAACCACTGTATCTCCATCAGAAATAGCACTAAAACTTGGCCGGGAATAATTTGTCAGGGTCTCAGATAACAGGGAAGTAATTGAATAGAACATACCTAACCTAACCTTATAGGTTTTAATGAAACCTAACCTAACCTTTACCGCTAAGTATGATAATAATAGACGAGGACTTCGCGTTCGTTTTCAGAGACACCGACAATTTTTTCCCTGGCATACAATAGGTGCTTTTTCTAATGGAGATATGTTATTTTGCGCAAACCCATAAAACATCACCAAATTTTATGGTACCATTTCCATTAAAATCACTTAATCTCCATCATAAATAGCACTAAAACTTGGCCTGGAAAAATTAGGAGTGTCTTATAGGTTTTAATGAACCCTAACCTAACCTTATAGGTTAGTAACCTTAGTTAGCTTTAGTCACCTTAGTTAACCTTATAGGTATATATATATATATATATATATTATATAATATATATATATATATATATTATATATATATATATATATATATATATATATATATATATATATATATATATTATATATATATATATTAAATACAATAGGTGCTTTTCTGATGGAGATACAGTGTTTGTAATGAAAACGGTACCATAAAATTCGGTGATGATTTTCTTTATTTTTTTTTTTTTTTTAATGGGTTTGCGCAAAATAAAACTATCACCATTAGAAAAAGCACCTCTAACAGGCCCGGAAAAAATAGTCGGTGTCTCTGAAAACGACCGCGAAGTCCTCGTCCATTATAACTAAATTATCTTCAGATTTGTGTGTTATGAATGTCAAGAGTGCATTTTCATTCCATCACCAGGTATCTGAAAAGAATAAACGGAATATGCCTATAAATAATTACAAATACTTACGAGCGATGTTGTCCTGTTGCGTTACATAGCAGGGCGTCCAAAATTGGGAAAAGGTACCACTTGACAGTGGCAACAGCATCAGCCCCGGAACCACTCGGAAGAGCCTTGGTGGTGACCCTCCTCATCCGGACATACCTGTCCCTGAAGTAGGCCCACCTCTTTTTACAGTCCTCCGCTGTAACAAAGACCAAAATATCAGATGTTGATGGAATTTTAATATTTTGATGGGCACAGCATAAGTATGCAGTTTCACTTTAAGAGGCAGTATTGCTTGAGTAGGCATACATATATTGAACAACACCTTTATGTTCAATTTCATGATTTTGAGAACTGTTCGACGTACCATTCATGTTCAGCTGAATTGCTATAGACGTCCAATTATTACTTTTCATAGCCACGTCCTTATAGTTCTCCTGGGCAGCATCGTAGAGCCAAGGGTACTGGCCCACGGTGCTGATCAGTTTTTCATCCTGCTCCTCGGTCTACATTCTGGCAAATAGTAGTACATTAGGAAACTGTAGTGACAAGTGTAATATATGTTCAAACACAAATGAATGACTTGACAAATAGTTTTTGGAGTGGGGGATAAGGATTCATTTGCACCAAGGTTTTTACGTTTAAGTTTGATGGTCTGAACAGGGTCTTTACCATATTCATATCATGGATGGATAAATTTGAAGGAGCTCTGCACCGCCAAGATACTAACGGCACGATAATAGTTAATAGAGTTTATGGTACGCTCGTCTACCAGATATCTTGTCCCCGTCGCCGAGAGTTCCGCTCCAATTTTTGGTAAATTTATACTCTTACCATATTAACCATATTTCTCTACATAATTGGGAGTATGGTTTCTGGTTACACAAATGGATTCTGAGAACTTAATTTCCCAAAGTAATCCATTGCAAATCACTACTTTCGGAGATATATAATGTTGGAAAATATGCAGTTTCAACCACTACTCCCTAATGACCAATACTCTCCTGAATGTAGAAACACGGGTAAAATTTGATTCAATGTATATATTGGGCACTGTAATATCAACTTCAAGAACTTAAAACTCGCCGAAAATAGGAACACTCGTCGAAGTGAAAAATTGGAACACTCGCCGATGTTGGCGACAATTCCAGGTACATATATATCTAATATATGACTTTAGCTGTTTATGTATACCTAACCTAACGGTAATCTAACCATTACCGTCAGCGAGAGTTCCAAGTTTGCGTTGGGATGAAAATTTTAGTAGACAACGAGAGTAACATAAACCATTCTTTGCAGCAAACAGTGGTTCATATTAAAATTATCAAATATTATTCAATGCACTGTATCCACAGAGGTTACATACAGTGGCAGAACTGCGGGGAAGCCTGGGGGGGCACGTGCCCTCAAATTTTAGGGTAGTGCCCCCCCATTTCCGGGCGGTGTCCCTCATTTGAATAACTAGATAAATATGTAACGTACTGAGAAAAACTAACCAATTGTTTTAATCTAAAATTTATACTCATAATGGATTTATAATAACATGATGAATAGTTATATGTAAATGTATGGTTATAATGGACGAGGACTTCGCGGTCGTTTTCAGAGACACCGACTATTTTTTTTTGGCCTACAAAAGGTGCTTGTTCTAAAGAAGATAGTTTTATTTTGCGCAAACCCATAGCAAAAAAAAAAAAAAAAAACTATTTTTATGGTACCGTTTCCATTAAAAACACTATCTTCATCAGAAAAAGCACTAAAACTTGGCCGGGAAAAATTTGTCAGGGTCTTTTAGGTTTTAATGAAACCTATAAGGTTAGGTTAGGTATACTTTGTGGTCAAGATTAGGTTAGGTTTCATTAAAACCTATAAAAAGGTTAGGTTAAGTTTCATTAAAACCTAAAAGACCCTGACTAATTTTTCCAGGCCAAGTCTTAGTGCTTTTTCTGATGGAGATACAGTGTTTTTTTAATGGAAACGGTACCATAACATTCGGTGATTTTCTTTTTTTCTTTTTTTAAACTATGGGTTGGCGCAAAATAAAATTATCTCCATTAGAAAAAGCACCTTATCGGCCAGAAAAAAACAGTCGGTCTCTCTGAAAACGACCGCGAAGTCCTCGTCCATTATTACCAAATGCATCATATATATATATATATATATATATATATATATATATATATATATATATATATATATATATATATATATATATATATATATATATATATATATATATATATATATATATAATATATATATATATATATATATAGTATATATATATATATATATATATATATATATATATATATATATATATATATATATATATATATGAAAAATATGGTGCAGCCCTCCACATATATACCTGTGGCCCCCTGAGTTCATACACATATTTACCTGTGCCTCCAAGAGTGCTCCTCCATTTTTACGCCACTAGTTACATATTCAATGCCTGGGTTAGGTTATTCAACTAGCAGGTGGGCCCAGTTAGGTCAGGAGAGTATTGGTCAGAAGGGAGTATCGGTTGAAACTGCATTTTTAACATCAAATGAAATATGCTGCACTGGTTATCTTTGCCTGGGATGGGCAAAGAGATTTTCCTCCTTTCACAGGAGGAAAAAGGAATACAGTATTAATAACAGATTTCAATGATGGTACAAAGTCTTTATCATACCTGCTAACTGAAGGTGACCGGATGGTTGTAGAGTGAGTGTAGACTGCTGCTGGACTGAAGACAGTGAAAAAGAGTGTTGCGACTGCATCTCACTGCCTGCTGTGGTGTGTTTGTTTATCATATTTTCGCGGGCGAATCGGGGCGATAGCGCTGGTGACGCCGCCTCTCATTTCACTCGAAATACCTCATCATTTCACATGAACAGTACAAAAAAATTACAATTTGAATTATAGCATCGTTACAATGATAAGGTGTGATTCGATTAGGTACTTAAATATCATATCTCGAATATTGTACGGCCGTATCGCCGCACAAAGTTAAATTGAAGTCATCTCTCCCGCTCGGCGGAGCCCGCTTGAGCGGGGGTGGAAGCGGTGCCCGATTCCCATCACAGCCACTCAAGCGGTGATGATGGTGACGTCATTGTTGAGCGGTGTTGTTGTTGTAAGACGGCCGTACAAGCGGGCTGATGGGAACCGGCCTAAAAAATAAATTCAAGTCATCTCACCCGCTCGGTGTCCGCTCGAGCGGAGTTGCCAACTGTGCTCAGTTACCACAAATACCACTCAAGCGGTGATGATGGTGACGTCATTGTTGTTGTACGGCGGCCGTACAAGCGGGATAGTGGGAACCGGCCTTATGTTATTATCATTGCCGACGGTGACGGGCTTAGCAATACGGCAAATGGTATATCTACAAGTTGAGGACGGATGTAACTACGTGCCTTGTATTATATTAAACTGTAGTAGAACCCATCCAAAAAGACACAGCGGTACATCACACACGTCATATAATAATGTAAGCGGTGTCTCGGCGGCTTGGTGGGCGGAGCGTGCAGGCATACACACGTAGGGCCATATTCAAGAATTTTTCTCCACCCGTTGTGTCGGTTTTTGGTATACAAGAATCAAAATACGACGCGACGCGTCGAGCTCAGGGGTGGAGGTTATGTCAGCTGATTCCCGACAACTTGCACATCCCCCTTCATCCCGTTCTCCACTCATTCCATCGTATTTCTTCCCAGACCATTACAGGAGAGTTTTCAACACAACCGAGAGTGACAGCCATACACTGTGAATGCACACGTGTCATCATTAAGGTAAAATCTGGTCCAGGAGGCCTTATATAGGTGTGTGAACTTGTGAGGAAGCCAGGCGGCGGCGGGAGGGTGGAGGGCAGCCATTGTGTGGAGCAGTGGTGGCGGGCCGTTCAAATGTACTCGCACGCATCACTCAGGCCAATTTTTTCTGCACCAACGCCTCAGACAAGTGGCGAACACTAACTTAGCTATTATTTTAATGTCAGAAATGATAAATTTCACTAGTAAAATGTATTAGATATGTATAAAACAGTCAAAATACTGATGCTGCTTTGGGCTCGCTTGTGTTGGTACGCCTGTCAAATATCCACCAGTCGGGGCAGTTCTTGTAGATGAGACCAGTGGAGGTACGACGGTGGAAAATCTCCACCGCCGGGATTTGACGAGCATTCTTGAATATAGCCCGTAGGTAGCACCGCCCGCCCGCCACCACCCACCCCTCGCTCTCCCCTACACATGTATCAATGCCCGCTCGCATATTCGCCTGATTTGGAAGAGTTTGTGGTCTAGGGATATCAACCGCCAATCACGGTTGTCAGATCTCGTGACGTCACACAAAGGGGTGGAGCTAACGTGAATCGCCGTGAGCGAAGCCCTGTGCTCTCTCTCTCTCTCTCTCTCTCTCTCTCTCTCTCTCTCTCTCTCTCTCTCTTCTCTTCTCTCCTCTCTCTCTCTCTCTCCTCTCTCTCTCTCCAATACCTGAAGGCAGTGAAGGGGTGAAGGGAGGTATGAAGGGAAAAGTTTAAGGGGTGAGGGGGAGGTATTGAATGGGTGAAGGGAGGTATTTGAAGGGTGATAAGGGAAGCTCTCTCTCTCTCTCCTCTCTCTCTCTCTCTCTCTCTCTCTCTCTCTCTCCCCCCCTTCTATCTCTATCACCCCTTCAGGTATTTGAGAGAGAGAGGAGATAGAGAGAGAGAGAGAGAGAGAGAGAGAGAGAGAGAGAGAGAGAGAGAGAGAGAGAGGAGAGAGAGCTTTTCACTCATAACTTCAAAAGTGGCAGTGTGGACAGGATGCTGACGAACAAAATGTAACCGAATGCACACAACTCTGGCAACGGCATTAAACACCGACGATAAGCGCCGACGGTGGTGAGTGGTAGTGTGTACGGCTTAAATAAACCCATTCATCTATCGTATTTCACTAATTTTACAGCTTATCTGCTGCCCCGATACACGTTACAGGCAACATCGAGTCACTAGCTTCCCATGAGAACACTTACAAGTAATAAATTATAAAATAAATAAAAACCATACTCCTGACTGTTTTTGACGTGGATAATTTAACTTTTGAGTAACTATTATTACGGTAAGTGTTCTCATGGGAAGCTAGTGACTCGATGTTGCCTGTAATATGTATCAGGGCAGCAGTTAACCTGTAAAACCAGTGAAATAAGAGCGATGAATGGAGGGAGGTTTACAGGATTTCGCGCCTTGACAATATTTCGCAAAACAGCGGGACAGGCGGAACTAGTAATAGAGTGAATATCGTCGTAGAAATAATGTAATTACAGATAACAGGACACAAGTAAACACACAGATGTACATTCAAAAGCATGGACTTACCTTAAGACCACGTATAAGAATATACAAGGTACCGTAGATAACACTATATAGTTGCCAGTCAATTGCCACTGCACTAATGTCGCCAGGCACAATATATTTCGAATTTTAGCATCCCTACAGACTTTTATGTGCCACTGAAGACATGTAGTGTGATGTACATAATATAAACTACTGTGGATGCGTCTTCAGTGGCACATACAAATCAGTAGTGATGCTAAAATTCGTAATATATTGTGCCTGGCGACATTAGTGCAGTGGCAAGTGACTAGCGACTATAGTGTTATCTACGGTAGAGCAACTGATAGGTATATATTGTGGAAATTACTAGCATTGCGTTTAATTCAGTATGTTTATGAGAGAAGGTGTGGCTGGATATGAGTTGAAGATGACAATTCGTCATTGTGTGCACATTCACCTTTTTTTGGCATTAAATCAATCAATCAATCGTCATTGTGTGGTGTTTTTGTTTACAGCTATCACTGTGATCACCGAGCGGGCGAGCCCCGACAAGAAGCTGGCAACTGTCAGCCGTTCTAGCGAGGCACGCAAGCGAGAGAGAAGCCGGGAGAAGCCAGGCTTCTTACGGCTTCCTCACCAAAATTCGCCTCAAGTGAGTGGTGGCGGGGACGGTGGGCTTCACATCCGCTTCAGTTTTGGTGGTTCGAGCAGCCGGGACAGTGCGCGAAGCACAGGCCTCGCCCACTCAGTGCAACAAGGCAGCATAACAGTACCGTGTGTGCAGCATGACAGTATATCAGCTCAGGCACATTCACATCACGCATTACTATCATATAAGGTTATGGCAAGGGTAATAGGGAAACTTAATACAAGTCAGCGATTCGGATCTCAGCGCGCCGTGACGTAAGCGGAGGATGCCTGATATACGATAACACTCTAATGACTCGCATGTAACTCTTGAAGTACACAGCAACGTCACACTAAAACCCTGCCGTGATTGCACCAAAACTCTGCTGTTACGTGACGTGTGACTGTCAGTCTGTGCAACCATCGCATCGCCACGCTGCTCTCTGCCTCAGGGTGACAGTACAGGGTGTGGTGTCGCCGCCTCGCAGTTTTGTGGCGACAGCCGCAACCCGCCGTGAGTGCAGGATTGGTCGCAGTCTTGACAGAGAAGAGGTGAAGCAACGACAGCGTCATCAAGAGCTCTGGCGCGAAACTAGAATACCCATTTTGAAGGGGAACTATAACAATTCCTTTTCTTTGGGAAACTTGTGTGTGTGTGTGTGTGTGTGTGTGTGTGTGTGTGTGTGTGTGGTGTGTGTGTGTGTGTGTATATATATATATATATTATATATATATATATATATATTATATATATATATATATTATATATATATATATTATATATATATATATATATATATATATATTTCATATATTGTTTGATTTAAATCAAGTTGATTGTAGTCACTGATTTAAATCATGATTTAAATCAGATTATTTTTTTAAAGAATCACTGATTTAAATCATAACCTTATCATTATTTGAAAACGAGAAGGGAAAGAAGGAAAATTAAGCAAATGGGCTTTATGAACACCAATTTTATCATTACGAGCGAGCGCAAAGCGCTCGCGAGTCCTCACTGGATACGGGATTTTTCTCACAATCAAGCGGCCGACCCGACCGACTGACCATCACGCTTAGCGGCCGACCCGACCCGACCGACCGACCGTCACGTTTTTCAGGAGCTTATATCTTTGGAATCCCGCTTCCGATTGACAAGCGGTCTCCGCCATCTGATAGCCCCATTCAATCCCTATTTGACTTGATATGTTTTGTCTCATGTGAGGGGTCAGCATGGCGCGTGGCGCGTGCCGCGTGAGGGGTGTCAGACAACGTTATCTTGCTATAGCTAAGAAACGGCTGTACCGACTAAGTTGAAATTAGGTGTGTGGTTTGAGACCACAAACCTAGCAATGTCACACAGGTCAAACTCCGGGTGACGCCGCACGTGCGCACGTGCGGCGGGTTTCTACGGGCTCGCTCGTCCTTCGCCGATTAAGGCGTCTTATTGTTGTAGTTACGAGCGAGCGCGAAGCGCTCGCGAGTCCTCACCGGATACGGGATTTTTTTACGAGCGAGCGCGAAGCGCTCGCGAGTCCTCACTGGATACGGGATTTTTCTCACTTAAGCGGCGACCCGACCCGACCGACCATCACGCTTAGGGGCCGACCCGACCGACGGCCGACCGTCACGCTTTTCAGGAGCTTATATCTTTTGAATCCCGCTTCCGATTACCAAGCGGTCTTCGTCATCTGATAGCCCCATTTAATTCCTTTAGTGCTTAACATGTTTTGTTTCACGTGAGGGTCAGCATGGCGCGTGCCGCGTGAGGGGTGTCAGACAAGGTAGTCTTGCTATAGCTGAGAAACGGCTGTACCGACTAAGTTGAAATTTGGTGTGCGGTTTGAGACCACACACCTAGCAATGTCACATAGATCAAACTCCGGGTGACACCGCACGTGCGCACGTGCGGCGGGTTTCTACGGGCTCGCTCGTCCTTCGTCGATTAAGGCGTCTTACTGGTATAATTATATCATAATGAGACACAATGAGTGGTGCGGGGGAATCCACTGTGGCACTTTTAGATAGCAAGTTGCCATGTGGCTGTTTTCACGGCAGAAATATTTTTTTCTCAATTATATATATATTTTTTTTGTATTGTACAAAAAGCCACACTACTATAACCTAAAATTGAATGTGCATATTACTTTTGTTTATAAAAAGCCAAAGTGATATTAACCAAAGTTTAATATGCCTTATGATTATTTATTAAACAAAAAATATAATTCTTCTGTTTAACCGCCGAAGTAGTTATTACTACAAGAAAAATCCCATTGAATCCGATTGACTTTCAGACATTCAGAAGTCAAGTAGCAAGGATGACTATAAAAATTAGGCCGAACAGTATGATATAACAAAATCAGGCAACATTTTGTGTAGCTGACTCTCATCACAGACAGAATGATGACCTTTCATATGCCAGCTAGGAGGGTATTAGCAGAGGTCAAATTAATAATCATTTGGTGTGTCTTGGGGGGGGAAGGGTAAAGCTTGCAGGACGGTAAAGACCGCCCACTCCATCCCCCAGGCAATAGGAGCCACGAATGGGATAGGGCCAGTCTGGATGTGTTTTCTGCGAGCATCAGTGCAGCCTGGGCCAGCCTAGACCGGTCCTAGACTGTCCTGACAAACGTCGCGAAAACGCACTCATAGACATAGACCTTTTGATGTGAAAACGTCTATCACAGATATATTACAATATGTAAATTCATCTGTATTTCATGTTATATGCATTTTTTATTAACTTATTCTTTCTCTTTTTAGTTATAAATATGCTTATTAATATCTTATAGTAGTTAGATTTCATGTAGTACATCAAATTAATAAAAAAAAAATCGATTTAAATAAAATAAAATCGGATTTAAATCAAATAAATCTGAATTTTTTTTTTAAATAAAAAAAATCTACAACCCTGATATATATATATATATATATATATATATATATATTATATATATATATATATAATAATATATATATATATTATATATATAATATATATATATATATATATATATATATATATATTATATATATATATATATATATATATATATATTGCCATAAGTGATTTAGTTAATATATACATTTACTACCACAAGTGCTTTACCTCTATTTTTGCAATATATGCAGAGAAATATCCCTAATTGGTTTCGTTTTGCGGACTTGCGTTGCGGAAGTGTAAACTTCAGAAATTTGCGATTTGCGGTGCGGAACGTAGATTGGCTTTCGGATTGC
>JACEEZ010019188.1:14779-99779 GCA_016584305.1 Chionoecetes opilio
GAAAAAAATAATTCGATGTGTGATAATATAAAATAATAAGATTACAATATAATATATGAAAGAATACAACCAGAAAAATCATTATTAGAAATAAGTAAAGATTCCTTCGATAATGATAATAATAATAATGATAATAACAACAATGATAATAATTACAGTAACTAATAACAAAAATAATAATAAAAATAACAATAATAACAATAAAAAATTTGCATCATTTCTCTCCAAAATCATGTTCATTATTACTTCATTAACACAACAATTAGATAAACTTTTAAATCCCTCCTCCACCCCCTCCACACTGCTCTCTCTCTCTCTCTCTCTCTCTCTCTCTCTCTCTCTCTCTCTCTCTCTCTCTCTCTCTCTCTCTCTCTCTCTCTGACTATCTATCTTTATTATCTATCTATCTACCTTTCTCTGTCCTTTCCTCTTCCTCTTCCACCACCTTTTTCCCATGTGTATCAATTCACCTTCCCTCCTCTCCATTACTCTCTCTCTCTCTCTCTCTCTCTCTCTCTCTCTCTCTCTCTCTCTCTCTCTCTCTCTCTCTCTCAAAATACTCCTTGTCCCACTTCTCTCCTCCTCTTTATTCCCTCTCATTACACCTTTCTCTCCCTCACACCTCCCCTCTTTTTCCCCTCTCCCACTCCCTTACACCTCTCCCACTCCCTCTCCCCTTCCTACCTCCTCCTGTCCCCCCTCCCCCCTGGCTCCCCCTTCCCCTCCCCCCTTCCTCCCCTCTCTTTCCCCTCTCCCACCCCCCAATCATGAAGTGTTTTGCGGCGTGAGAGGCGCGGCAGGTGAGGGGACGCGGCGCCGGATTAACACTATTGCCGCCGTGTTAGGTGAGGGGAAAGGGGGGAAGGGGAAGGGGGAGGGGGCGGAAGGGGAAGAGATGTGTAAAAGAGAAAGAGGGTAGGGGGGGGAGAGAGGTAGGAACGGGGATGGAATGGGTGAAGAAGGGAGGAAGGGAGAAAGAGGGGAATGGAAGAGGGGAAGGGGGAAAAAAGGGAAATATGTGTGGAAAAGGGTAGGGGGAGAGAGGTTGGTAGGGAGGGGGAGGGGGTGAAGTGGGAAGGGGAAATGGAAGGGTTGTGGAAAAGGGGAAGGAGATAGAGGGGAAATAGGTGTGGGAAAAGAGAGAGGGATAGAGAGAGAAGTAAGAAGGGGGTTAATGGAAGGGGTAAATAGGGTAGGAAGGGGAAATAAAGGGGTTGTGGAAGATGGGAAGGGGAGAAAGAGGGGAAAGGTGTGGAAGAGAGATAGAGGGAGATAGAGAGGTAGGTAGGAAGGGGGATGGAAGGGGAAATGAGGAGGATGGATGGGAGGATGTGGAAAAGGGGAAAGGTAAGGGGAGGAGGTATGGAAGAGAGAGAGAGAGAGAGAGAGAGAGAGAGAGAGAGAGAGAGAGAGAGAGAGAGAGAGAGAGAGAGAGAGAGAGAGAGAGAGAGAGAGAGAGAGAGAATGCTCATTTCTTCCTCGTTTTACTCATCATTTTCATGTCTTTCTCTCATTTCCTATTCTCTTTCTCCTCTTTTTGTCATTACTACACACTCTCCCTCTCCTCCTCCTCCTCCTCCTCCTCCTCCTCCTCCTCCTTTACGTTATTCATCATAATTCCTCGTAATTGTTCGGCTTCCTGTCTGTCTTCCTACTTCCTTCCCTCCTTCCTACCCTCCCTCCCTCTCTCCTACCCTTCCTACACTTCCTCCCTCCCTCCCTCCCTCCCTCCCTCCCTACCTTCTCTCCCTCTCTCCTCACTCTCCATTTTTTCCTTAGATTTTTTCTCTCCTTCCATCTATACATTGACCATCCCTCCCTTTCCTCTCTTCCTCCTCCTCTTCCTCCTCCTCCTCTTCCTTCCTCTCCTCCTCCTCCTCCTCCTCCTCTTCCTCCTCTAAAATTAGCTAATGTTACACCGATATTCAAGAAAGGGAGTAAGAGCCTCGCAAGTAATTATCGCCCAATTAGTCTAACGTCTGTGATTGTTAAACTATTTGAGAAAATATTGCGGGATAAAATAGTGTCTTTTCTCGATGAAAATAACTCAATATTAAACTCGCAGCATGGATTTCGAAATAAGAGATCCTGCTTAACAAACCTACTGGATTTTTTTTATGTCATTTATTCAAACTGGGACGCTAAAATTCCCTCGGATGTAATATACCTTGATTTTCAGAAAGCCTTCGATACAGTTCCCCATAAGCGACTTTTGACCAAGCTAAGGGCACATGGCTTGGGAGAGCAACTATGTTCATGGATTGGCGATTGGCTTTCAAATCGTAAACAACGGGTAGTAATAAATGGCGAAACATCTGATTGGTTAGATGTTACTAGTGGGGTGCCTCAGGGCTCGGTCTTGGGTCCCACCCCTTTTTCTGATATATATCAACGATCTGGACTGCGGACTTGTATCTAAAAATATCGAAATTTGCAGACGACCCCAAAAATTAGGCGGTAAAGCATATACTAGAGAAAACTGCGAACTCATACAAAGTGACCTCGACAAACTATCAGACTGGAGTGATAAATGGCTATCAAAATTCAATTCCGATAAATGTAAAGTAATGCATATAGGCAACGATAACCTCAAATATAACTATCAAATGCAAAATAAATCGTTAACTGAAGTACAGCAGGAAAAGGATTTAGGTGTCATCATCAGTAATGATCTGAAAACCAGTCTGCATTGCCTAGCTGCCAGTAAAAAGGCGAATATGATGTTGGGTTTTATTGAACGCAATTTTGAACACAAAACTCCGAAAGTAATGACACAATTATACACGTCCTTGGTTAGGCCACACTTGGAATATGCCGTTCAATTCTGGTCGCCCTGTTTCGTAAAAGACCAAGCCAAATTGGAATCAGTGCAAAGAAGAGAAACCAAACAAATTCCATCTCTGCGAAATTCATCTTATGAAGAGAGACTGCGGAAACTTAATCTGTTTTCCTTAAAGGATCGTAGAATCCGTGGGGACTTGATAGAAACCTTTAAGATCCTAAAAGGATTTGATGTCATTAATCAAGAGAACCTATTCGAGCTTTCAATTCAAGTGACAACAAGAAATAATGGTTTAAAACTAAACGGTAAACGTTGCATCACTGATCTCCGTAAAAATTATTTCAATGTGAGAGTCGTTGATCGATGGAACAAGTTACCAGCAAATGTTGTCGAAGCCAGCACAATAATTACGTTTAAAAACAGACTTGATGCGCACTGTAAAGTAAATGGGTATTGATAGTGCCCTGCGAATTCATATTTAGTCACCCGGAACGATTAGTTGTAGTGGTAGTGGTAGTTGTAGTTAGTATATTTCATACCCTATTTTTCTGCACTACGAAACTTCCGTGTTCCTATCTTCTTTTAAAGATATGGTATCATTTTCCAACTGTTTTCTTACATGTAGTTGATAGTTAGTAGTATGTAGTTCAGCAGATACCCTCGTCATGGACCAATAGGTCTCCTGGTGTCTGTTATTCCTATGTAATCCTATGTAAAAGCCTCCTCTTCCTCTTTGAGTGATTTTTCTTATTTCTTTCTACTCGTTAATTTGTGGATTATTATGTGCTATCCTTCCTCTTCTTTCTTTCTTTCTTTCTTTTTCTTCATCGTATTTTTCTCTAGATTTTCCTATTCTTTTCTTTTTCCTTATTTTCTTCTCTTTTGGGGAAAGAAAAATTCTCTCTCTCTCTCTCTCTCTCTCTCCTCTCTCTCTCTCTCCCCTCTCTCTCTCTCTCCCCTCGCTCGCTCGCTCGCTCGCTTGTTCGCTCGCCTCGCTCGCTCTCTCTCTCTCTCTCTCTCTCTCTCTCTCTCTCTCTCTCTCTCTCTCTCTCTCTCTCTCTCTCTCTCTCTCTCTCTCTCTCTCTCTCCTCTCTCAACTACAAAAGGGATTACATTAAAACTACTTTGTTATTTGAAATCCCATCATGTAATCCTATCTCTTTAAATCTCTCTCTCTCTCTCTCTCTCTCTCTCTCTCTCTCTCTCTCTCTCTCTCTCTCTCTCTCTCTCTCTCTCTCTCTCTCTCTCTCTCTCTCTCTCTCTCTCTCTCCCCCCTCCCTCCTACGTCCCTCCTTTCTCTCCCTAACAACCACCTCTATCACCTCCCTCCCTTTTTCCCCTCCCTAAAAACCACCTCTATCACCTCCCTCCCTTTTTCCCCTCCCTAACAATCACCTCTATCACCTCCCTCCCTTTTTCCCCTCCCTAACAATCCCTCTCCTCTCCCCTCCCTTTTTCCCCTCCCTAACAACCATCTCTCCCTCTCCCCTCGCTTTTTCCCCTCCCTAACACCACCTCTCTCTCCTCCCTCCCTTTTTCCCCTCCCTACCTCTCCCTCAGTACTATTGGGGGGAGGGGAAATCAGCTGGTCAGTGTGGGGAGGGAGGGGTGAAGGGAAGAGGGGAGAGATGGAGGGGGGGAGGGAAGAGGGGAGAGATGGAGGGAAGGGGAGGGAGGGAAGAGGGGAGGGGTGGAGGGAAGGGGAGGGAAGAGGGGAGAGATGGGGGGAAGGGGAGGGAATGAATGGAGGGAAAAATTGCCACTTAGCTTTTATGTTTCCAGTGCAAAATAAAGAGCTTTTGTAAAGAAGCCTTAGAGAGAGAGAGAGAGAGAGAGAGAGAGAGAGAGAGAGAGAGAGAGAGAGAGAGAGAGAGAGAGAGAGAGAGAGAGAGTACACGTAAGCAAAACAACAAAAATAAAGTCGAAATTAATATAAGAATTTACGAACCCATGATTGTAGGAGGAAAAAAGGAAGATTAAATAAAGAAAACAAAAACAAAGAAAAACGCACACCACACACACACACACACACACACACACACACACACACACACACAACACACACACACACACACACACACACACACACACACACACACTATCAACACTTAATTATTAATATGAAATATAAATATACAAACAAAACAAAATCGAATCCTATTACATCAGTTCCAATCCTTTATACATGTCCCTCAACTCTCTCTCCCTCCCTTTATGTCATCTATACTTTCCCTGGCATCTATACTTACAGACACACACACACACACACACAGCACACACAAAAAAAAAACACACACAGTACACACTTACATAAACAAGTGTGAAAATAATATTAATTGCTGTAATTTTACCTTTTTCCCGATATATTGAATTATGATAGTAGGAAAGTTGTTGCAAATGACATGCTTAATGATTTATATATATATATATATATATATATATATATATATATATATTATATATATATATAATCATTTGTTGTTTACATTATATTTAACTTGTGTTGCCTGTAAAATGTATGTTCTCTCTCTCTTCCTCTCTCTCTCGTCTCTCTCTCTCTCTCTCTCTCTCTCTCTCTCCTCTCTCTCTCTCTCTCTCTCTCTCTCTCTCTCTCTCCTCTCTCTCTCTCTCTCTCTCTCTCTCTGTGGAAAATTATTGAGATAAAAAATTGTATATATAAAAGACGAATAAATTAACAAGACAAAAAAATGGCAAGAAATAGAGCAAAGAAAAAAAAAGAAACGAGAGAAACTAAGGCAGAGAGAGAGGGAGAGAGAGAGAAGAGGAGAGAGAGAGAAGGAGAGAGAGGAAGAGAGAGAGAGAGAGGGAGAAGAGAGAGAGAGGAGAGAGAGAGAGAGAGAGAATGAACAGACGTATAAAATGAAGAAACAAAAGTAAATATAAAAGAAAGCGAATAAAAAAGAAATTATAACATTAGCAATAAAACATTCACAAAGAGACAAAAAATTGGAAAGAGGAAATATAATTATAATGATAGGGACGAGGAGGAGGAGGAGGAGGAGGAGGAGGAGGAGGAGGAGGAGGAGGAGGAGGAAAGAGGGAAAAAAGTAGCGGTAACTGAGGGGAAAGAGGGGAAACAGGATGTGGAGAGGTTGAGGAGTCATCATCAAAGAGAGAGAAGAGAGAGGAGAGAGAGAGAGAAGAGAGAGAGAGAGAGAGAGAGAGAGAGAGAGAGAGAGATGAGAAGAGAGAGAGAGAGAGAGAGAGAGAGAGAGAGAGAATAAATTAATAGGCTAAACAGGGTAGGAAAGAGATTTAAAATGGGGCAGAATAAGGATGTATGAAGAATGGAGAGACGAGGGGAGAAAAGAGAGAAAAAAAGAGAGAAAAGAGAAAAAGAGAGAAAAAAAGATGAAAGAAAAGGAGAGAGGGGGAGAGGAAAGAAAGACAGTACGTAGGCTTATGATAAATGTATAGGCCTGTGTGTGTGTGTGTGTGTGTGTGTGTGTGTGTGTGTGTGTGTGTGTGTGGTGTGTGTGTGTGTGTGGTGTGTGTGTGTGTGTGTGTGTGTGAACTTGCCACAAAATCAATGCACGAAGCGACACAGAGAAAAAAAAGGGAGAGGAAGGAAGAGGGAAAGGACAAGAGAGAGAGAGAGAGAGAGAGAGAGAGAGAGAGAGAGAGAGAGAGAGAGAGAGAGAGAGAGAGAGAGAGAGAGAGAGAGAGAGAGAGAGAGAGATGATCCATAGAACTTACACAATAATGATAATAACAGCAACAATGATGAAAATTATGATATAAATAATAATATAACTGAAAAGCCAGCAAAAAACGAAAGAAAGAGAAAGAGAAAAAGAAAGAGAAACAGCAACATAAATAACAATAAAAACAAAAAAAATACAATAACAACAAAAATAACAACAAAAATAACAATAACAACAAAAACAACACAAAATAACAATAACAACAACAAAAACAACAAAAATAACATAAATAACAAAAAACTAGCAGCAACAAAAATATCAATTACAAAAACAAAAATAACAACAACAAAAATAGCAGCTACAAAAATAGCAACAACAAAGTAGCAATAACAACAAAAATAACAACAACAAAAATAGCAGCTACAAAAATAGCAACAACAAAGTAGCAATAACAACAAAAATAACAATAACAAAAATAACAAACAACAAAAATAACAATATCAACAAAAACAAGAACAACTAAAACAATAACAACAAAAATAACAACAAAACCTCGTGTATATTACGAGAAAAACACGAACAATGATAAGATGAAGAGAAAACGAAGAAATATAATGATAAAAATAATAATAATATAATAATAATAATAATATAAAGTCACCCTAACACAGGAGAATAAGATATAAGAATAAGATATAAGAATAAGATAAGAAAAATAAGATAAGAATAAGAAGAGAAAACGAAGAAATATAAGGATCAAAGTCACTATAACAAGGGAGTTAGCCATGCCGCGCGCTGATTGGCTTGAGAGCGACCAGTGGGTACCCGCGAGCCCTGTGATTGGCTGACACATTCCCGCCTTGTTTCCCGCTCGCCAATCATAAACAAACACAAAACTAACACTATTCACGTAACACTAGATATATATTAGTTAATCCCATCATTCCTAAACATATATAAACACATTGGAGATTATATTAACGCTAAATAAGGACTATTTTTACGTCTTTTCATGCTTACTACGAACGACGTACTTATATTTTAACTACTAACTACGATTTTACTAGTTTTCTTATAGTTTTCCTTATTTATCTACTATAGTAAGGTATATGGTTATGTTAGAAGTGCTATTTGTTACCAGGTATTCGTGCAAAGTAAAAAAAAATGGTAAAAATAGGAGCTTACAAGTACGCGCATCCTCCTGCTTCAAAGTTGTGGTGATGACTGAGTGCCCGAGCCAATCAGCTGGGCAGATTATTAGCCAATCAGCGATGAGCTTTTAACCAGCGTATGTATTCCATGTACAGGAACAAAAATATGATTAAACGACGGAAAATAAATACATATATGTGAATTAAAAGAAAAGTTATCATTGAAGAGAGAAACAACCAAATATATGTGAAAGGGACCCGTTGAAAAGGCATATCTTGACCACACTTACTATATAGTCTATTAATACCCAAATATGTGCATGCTAGTTACGTTTTAAAGAAAGATTTATATTGCTTATACGACGCAGATCTGGCATTGATGGATGAAAATACTCTCTCTCTCTCTCTCTCTCTCTCACCGAATTTTCTCTTACGGGCCTCTCAATACTTTTTTCTTTCCACTTCTCCCCCCCTCTCTCTCTCTCTCTCTCTCTCTCTCTCTCCTCTCTCTCTCTCTCTCCTCTCTCTCTTCTCTCTCTCTCTCTCTCTTCTCCTCAACCTCTCCCTGCCTCTCACGGTGAAGAATGGATGTATAAAGGATCTCCATTCATTATCCCGGCCAAGGTGGGGCATGTTACTTTACTGATGAATAATGAATGCCAGCGGTGATGTTGTTAGTGGTGGTGGTGGTGGTAGTGGTAGAGGGGAGGTGGTGGTGGTGGTAGAGGTGGTAGAGGTGGTGGTGGTGGTGGTGGTGGTGGTAATAGAGGTGGTGGTGGTAGAGGTGGTGGTGGTGGTAGGTCATGTGGGAATATGAGTTAAAGAAGGAAGAAGAGGAAGAGGAAGGAAGAGGTTAAAAATTTGTAAGAAGGTGAGAGAAAAAAGGGAGAGTAAAAAAGATAAAAGGAAAAGGGAGATGTGTGTGTGTGTGTGTGTGTGTGGTGTTGTGTGTGTGTATTCATCTAGTTGTATTTTACAGGGCCAGAGCAATGCTCGTGTGGCCCCGTCTCCATATCAACATTTTTATCATTCATCCTTAGTGCTTTGTGTTGGCCGAAGCCAGCACCCCGGAGAGCAGGTCACAAACCCCGGCTAACACCCGGTACCCATTAACTGCTGGGTGGACAGGGGCTCGGGTTTTAAGGAAACAACCCATCTGTTTCCGCTCCGCCCGGGGATCGAACCCGGGACTTTTCGGTTGTGAACCGAGCGTGCTTCCCCTACACCACGGAGTACCCTCCTACACCACGGAGTACCCTGTGTGTGTGTGTGAGAGAGAGAGAGAGAGAGAGAGAGAGAGAGAGAGAGAGAGAGAGAGAGAGAGAGAGAGAGAGACTAAATAAAGACGAAGAAAAAGTAAAAAGAATTAAGATGAAGACAAATTTGAATTCTATAGGCACGGTAAACAAACAAAAAAATAAAAATCATGCAGACAACAAACAAATAAAACAACAAAACATGCAAACAAAAAAGATATCACTTCACTTGTAGTTTTAAGAATTACAAAAAAATTCACAAATACAAATAGAAATAAAATTAACTACTTTCATTCTTAATTACTTTTTTCTCACGCGCAAATTATTACCTGACTGGAAGTGATAGAGAGGAGGAGGAGGAGGAGGAGGAATACAAAGGAATACAAAGGAAACACAAACAGCAACAGACCGATAGGTCCTTACAAGACTGTTTGCTTTAACTATACTACACTAACTAGATAATAAGAGAGAAAGGATAGGAAGTAGAAGGCTCCTCCTCACCCACCCATTCCTCCAGCCGAAGCTGGTCGGAAAAGAAGTGATACAATGCAATATAGAAAAACTGCATGGAATTTGTGAGGAAAGTTGAAAGCTGTAATCTATGGCTAACTACTACTAGTTTGTAGGGGTAGGTTTAGTGCTTGATAGATAGGTCATGTTATGTGTGTTTTGTAATGGTGTGAACACAGTGTGGAGGTTCAAGGGTGGTGCGGCAGCCTTGCCTGGCGCTTTCTTGGGAGGCAGCAGTCAATCAGGCCCCAGCTCCGTTCAATCCACTGCGGATTGTGTACTTTCCATGTAGGACGCTGTACACTTCAATGCCTCCTGCAGCAGTGACCCCTGGTCACTGCCAGTGAGGAGGAGGAGGAGGAGGGAGGAGGAAGAGTAGGAGGAGGAGGAGGAGGAGGAAGAGGAGGAGGAGGAGGAGGAGGAGGAGGAGGAGGAGGAGGAGGAGTGGATTTACATCAGGAGGAGGAGGAGGGAGGGAGGAGGAAGAGGAGGAGGAGGAGGAGGAGGAGGAGGAAGAGTAGGAGGAGGAGGAGGCGGAGGAGGAGGAGGAGGAGGAGGAGGAGGAGGAGGAGTGGATTTTACATCACAATTTTTTTGTGATGTATAAAAAAAAAAAAATAATAATAATTAAGAGTGTGGAGGAGACTCTTACCGTAGATAACAGTAAAGTCGCCAGGACAACTTTTTTTTCTGTTTACAGACGTGTGGTGGCGTTAATACTTACATTTCTACAATCATGATTTCAAGAAAGTTAGAAGGGGCTATCTAGAGAGTCTGTGTCATTTAGTGTCTTCATCTGTGTTATATTATAGCTATAAATGAACAAATTACAAAAATATCACCAGAGACGCGATCAACAATAAGGTCGCCAGGTAGTGTTTATGTTCTGAGTGTCCTCCCGCTGTCGTCGTCGCCCGAAAAAAAAAACCGAGTAGTGAAATTTGAAACCGTATATACTTGCAGATACAAAGCATAAAACAACGCTGAAACAGAGTAGATTATACAGTCATGATATAAACTACTGTGTATCATCTTCAGTGGCACATAAAAAACAGTAGTGATGCTATAATTCGTAATATTTGGCGCCTGGCGACATTATTGCAGCTGGCGACTATACTGTTATCTACGGTAGACAGATGGAGCAAACACACTCCTCCTCCTCCTCCTCCTCCTCCACCTCCTCCTCTCCAATGCCTACTCCAGAAACTGATACACGCAACGGCCTTCAGCTCTCTCTCTCTCTCTCTCTCTCTCTCTCTCTCTCTCTCTCTCTCTCTCTCTCTCTCTCTCTCTCTCTCTCTCTCTCTCTCTCTCTCTCTCTCTCTCAATAATATTCGCCTGTGCCTCATATTGTATGTTTAGCTTATTACAACTCAACAACATTGTCACTCATATCGATGTCCTTATTTTATCAACAGTGCATCCTATGTATACCGAGATAAGACTGTTCTCATAAAACAGTCTTTTTCACAAATGTACTTCAATTGTGAATAAAAGTATTGAATCTGAATCTGAATAGCTCTCTCTCTCTCTCTCTCTCTCTCTCTCTCTCTCTCTCTCTCTCTCTCTCTCTCTCTCTCTCTCTCTTCTCTCTGCTTCCAAGTTGCCTATCACCTCTTTGCATTCTATTACTTTTGTTAAGTTTCTTTTATCTTTGTTGTTATCTCAGTTCCTCTTTCTCTTCCTCCTCCCTCTCACTTTGTTTCCTCTTCCCTCTCTTTTTTTGCTACTATTCTGTTAGTTTCCTTTCCATTTCCCTCATTTTCTTCGATCGTCTCTACTTTCCTTCTTCTTTCATTTTCGTTTCCTCTCTTTTCATTCCTCTTCTTGTCCTTGTTTATTCTTTATCTTCTTAGTCTCATTTATTTCTTAATTTCTTATCCCCTTTTCCTCTTCTTTACATCCTTTTT
The DNA here is from genome assembly GCA_016584305.1 of Chionoecetes opilio. Lineage (NCBI taxonomy): Eukaryota > Metazoa > Arthropoda > Malacostraca > Decapoda > Majidae > Chionoecetes > Chionoecetes opilio. The sequence goes on from JACEEZ010019188.1 coordinate 26,054, forward strand.
CAGTAGTTTTCATTCTTTATCTACTTTTATACTCTATTCTCTTACTTTTCTTTTCTTTTTAACCCTCTTATTCCATTTATTCTTCCTCCTCTATTCGTTCTCCCTGTTTCCCTTCCACTTCTCCTTTTTCCTCCTCCATTTCTCTATTGTTCTTTCCCTCCATCCTTCTCTCCCCCTCTCTTTCCATCTTCGTATTCCATGTTTTGTTTCATCTCTCTCTCTCTCTCTCGCTCTCTCTCTCTCTCTCTCTCTCTCGGTCACTAAGAGTAAGTACAATCAACCAAACAAACATTTGCTTTACCTCACAATGGTGTGTGCGTGTGTGTGTGTGTGTGGTGTGTGTGTGTGTGTGTGTGGTGTGTGTGTGTGTGTGTGTGCTCTTCATGTAGCCAACACCCAAGACCCGCTGAGAGTGAAGCATTGTGAGTACTCAGAGGCAAGTTACTCAAAGCATTGTGGGTACTGAGAGGCAGGGTTCTTGCTAGCCACGAAAAGGAGGAAGGAAAAAATATGCACTCCAAACACGGGAGGGGAAAGGAGGAAGGAGGAGAGGAAGGAGGAGGAAGGAAGAGAGGAGGAAGGAGGAAGGAGGAGGAAGGAAGAGAGGCAGAGGAGGAGGGAAAAGAGGAGGAAGAGTAAATAAGGCTGTAGTGTAGTGTGTAGGCTGAGGTTACTGAGATGAAATGGAATAGGTAACTTAAAAGTGTTTGGAAAAGGAAAGTAAAGAGGGAAAGAAAGGAGGAAACACAGAAAGAAAGAAAAAAAGATGGATAGATAGATAGATAGATAGATAAATAGACAAATAGATAGATAGATGCATAGATAGATAGATAGATGGACAGATAGGCAGATAGATAGATAGATAGATTGATAGATAGATTAATAGATAGATAGATAGATAGATAGATTATAGATAGAAAGAAAGAGAGAAAAGAAAGAAATAAAAGCAAAAATAAGAAAGTAATGTAAAGCAAAAGTGAGCAAAAATTAAAAATAAATGCAAAAAGGAAACAAAAGTAAAAATAAAACAGTAGAGATGGCGGGAAAGGAAAGCATGTATAGAAAAAAGTGTTCGGTTTTGAGAGCTCATAATAGAGTAAGAGTTGAATGTCCAAAGGAATGTGAAATTAGGTTGGATGGAGAAAGATTGGAGGGTCGAGGTTCAGGAGTTTAAGTATCATTGGTTCAATTATATGGAAGCATGGAAGGTGAGACGAGAGAAAGAGGAGGAAATTTAAGGAGCAAGGGAGAAAAGTGGCTGGATCTCTGACCCGGATGTTGGTGGCGGGGGAAGGGGATGGGTGTTGGTGGTGGGGGAAGGGGATGGGTGTTGGTGGTGGGGGAAAGGGATGGGTGTTGGTGGGGGGAAGGGGATGGGTGCTGGTGGTGGGGGAAGGGGATGGGTGTCGGTGGTGGGGGAAGGGGATGGGTGTTGGTGGTGGGGGAAGGGATGGGTGTGATGGTGGGGGGAAGGGGATGGGTGTTCGGTGGTGGGGGAAGGGGATGGGTGTTGGTGGTGGGGCAAGGGGATGGGTGTTGGTGGTAGGGAAGGGGATGGTGTTGGTGGTGGGGAAGGGATGATGTTGGTGGTGGGGGAAGGGGATGGGTGTTGGTGGTGGGGGAAGGGGATGGGTGTTGGTGGTGGGGGAAGGGGAATGGGTGTTTGGTGTGTGGGAAGGGATGGTTTGGAGTGGGGAAGGGATGGGTGTTGGTGGTGTGGAAGGATGGCTGTTGGTAGGTGGGGGAAGGGGATGGTATTGGTGGTGGGGGAAGGGGATGGGTGCTGGTGGTGGGGGAAGGGGATGGGTGTTGGTGGTGGGGGAAGGGGATGGGTGCTGGTGGTGGGGGAAGGGGATGGGTGTTCGGTGGTGGGGGAAGGGGATGGGTGTTGGTGGTGGGGGAAGGGGATGGGTGTTGGTGGTGGGGGAAGGGGATGGGTGTTGGTGGTGGGGGAAGGGGATGGGATGTGGTGGTGGGGGAAGGGGTGGGTATTGGTGGTGGGGGAAGGGGATGGGTGTTCGGTGGTGGGGGAAGGGGATGGATGTTGGAGATGGGGGAAGGGGATGGGTGTTGGAGATGGGGGAAGGGGGTGGGTGTTAGAGATGGGGGAAGGGAGGATGTTGGAGATGGGGGAAGGGGTGGGTGTTAGAGATGGGAAGGGGATGGGTGTTGAGATGGGGAAGGGGATAGGGTGTTGGAGATGGGGAAGAGGATGGGTGTGGAGATGGGGTGAAGGGGGTGGGTGTTAGAGATGGGGGAAGGGGATGGGTGTTGGGATGGGGGAAGGGGATGGTGTTGGAGATGGGGAAGTGGATGGGTGTTGGGATGGGGGAAGGGGATGGATGTTGGAGAGTGGGGAAGGGGATGGGTGTTGGAGATGGGGGAAGGGGATGGGTGTTGGAGATGGGGAAGGGGATGGGTGTTGGAGATGGGGAAAGGGGGTGGGTGTTGAGATGGGGGAAGGGGTGGTGTTGGAGTGGGGGAAGGGGATGGGTGTTGGAGATGGGGGAGGGGATGGATGTTGGAGATGGGGAAGTGGGATGGGTGTTGAGATGGGGGAAGGGATGGGTGTTGGAGATGGGGGAAGGGATGGGTGTTGGAGATGGGGGAAGGGGATGGATGTTGTGGATGGGGAAGGGGATGGGTGTTGGAGATGGTGGGGAAGGGGATGGGTGTTGGAGTGGGGGAAGGGGATGGGTGTTGGAGATGGGGGAAGGGGATGGGTGTTGGATGGGGGAAGGGGATGGATGTTGGAGATGGGGGAAGGGAATGGATGTTGGAGATGGGGGAAGGGGATGGGTGTTGGAGATGGGGGAAGGGGATGGTGTTGGAGATGGGGGAAGGGGATGGGTGTGGAGATGGGGGAAGGGGTGGGTGTTGGAGATGGGGAGGGGAGGGTTGGAGATGGGTGGAAGGGGAATGGGTGTTGGAATGGGGGAAGGGGATGTGTTGGAGTGGGGAAGGATGGATGTTGGAGATGGGGGAAGGGGATGGTGTTAGAGATGGGGGAAAGAGGATGGGTTTGGAGATGGGGAAGGATGTGTTGGAGATGGGGAAGGGATGGGTGTTGAGAGGGGAAGGGTGGATGTTGCAGATAGGTGAAGGGGATGGTGTTGGAGATGGGGAAGGGATGGGTGTGGAAGATGGGAAGGATGGATGTTGGAATATGGGACGGAATGGTGTGGAGAAGGGACAGGGGATGGGTGTTGAGAAGGGAAGGGGGTGTGTTGGAGATTGGGGAAGGACGGTGTTGGTGGTGGGAAGGATGGGTTTAGATATGGTGGGAAGGGGTAGAGTGTGTGGTGTGAGGGGAATGGGACGGTGTTGGAAGTGGAAGATCGGGTCGGAACAGGTTGGTATGATAAGGAAAGGATGTGAACAGGAGGTAAAAATGGACTGAGAGATACATATATATAACAACACTTTAGGCATTGAGACTTTGGTGTGAAATGAAAAACGAAGGTCATTGATCCAAGCTTTTGAATGAGTTAGTTAAACCCCTTCACGCCTAGATCTTTCCTCTAATATATAAAAAGTCGTCTGTTGTTAGTCATAAAATTACGAAAAACAACTTAATATACCAAATCAGCTAGTGGACAAGGATACTAAACAGGTCATATCTATAAAAACATTGCTTATATTCATTAAAATCGTCTAATGATGGCTAAATTATAATAAAAATTACGTTCTGGGTCTCACGGGGTTAGAAGTGCCTGTGGTGTGAGGGGAATGGATGGTTCAAGTAAGGAAAGTGTACATAACAGGTTTGGTGTGTAAGTAAAGGAGAAGTGAAGGGATGAAAAGTGGAATAGTTGAAGGGGTGAAGGGAAGCACTTTTTTGGTAGGTGGTTTGGTCATAAAGAAAGGATGGCAGATAATGAGATGGCTTAGAGTATGTATGAGTGTAGTAGATGTGGAGGATGCTAGAAGACGACCTCAGGTGAAATGGAAGGACAGAGTGCTACAGTAAGTGAGAGAAAAGGGCGAGGGAAGAATGCGAGGGTCAGACTGCAAGGAAGAAATGCAGACAGGAAGTATCTCGGTGACTCTTCTGTTGCGGCAATCCCCTTAGGAAAGCTCATAGGTGCGAGTGTTAAGGATGGAGAATAGAAAAATAGATAGAATGTTACTAGGTAGGTAACACATTCGAAAAAAGCGCGAGAAATCTATCCCTGCCAGTCCCATTTTTCTTCACGAAATTTTCTATTATTCACTAAAAACGACTAATGACTAAAGTTTTCGGGCATTAAAATTAATTCAAGTGTTTAAAATATGATATGTAATTGATCTACCTACGGCATATAGTCTATTGAAGATAACCGTACTGAATCTCAGACGGACGAGGCGGCGGGACGGTACTTCTGTTTACGTCCACTGTTGAAGTCACAAGAAGAAGAAGAAGAATTTACGCACGTTCCTAGCCCCTGCAAAGCCCGTACTCTCTGTATTTACGTGCACTCCCTTCTTCTGTTATACATCCATCATCTATAAGGTACGCTGTCTTACGTATAAATATTACGTACACTCAACCGACATATAAGGAGCGTACTTGGTATAGATTCACTCCCAACATTTTCTTCGACCTTATCTCTTTTTCGAGGTGGTGACCTAGTTTAATTTAGGGCTAATATTTTAGGACATTAATGGGTTAATATGGAGGAGAGTTTCACGTACGCTACAGACCTTACTACTCACGAATTCAAATTTTTTTTTGGCTCAGTATACTGTACACTACTACTCTACTTGCGCTCAATAAAAAAAAATAATAATAATATTTTGTGGTTAAGGTTAGGTTAGGTTTCTTTAAAACCTGTAAGGTTAGGTTAGGTTGGGTTAGGTTAGGTTAGGTTAGGTTAGGTTAGGTTAGGTTAAAACAAGGTTAGGTTAAGTTTCAATTTTTTTTTTTTTTTTTTTTTTTTGGTTTGCGCAAAATAAAACTAGCACCATTAGAATAAGCACCTATTGTAGGTCAAGAAAAAGTAGTTGGTATCCCGTGAAATCTTGTGCAAACGTTTTTTTCATAGGCTTCGTAGGCAGGTTAGGTTATGTTAGTTGGAGGGTTTGGTTGGGTTAGGTTAGGTTATAACGGACGAGCGTTTCACGGTCGTTTTCAGAGACACCAACTATTTTTTCTTGGCCTACAATAGGTGCTTGTTCTAATGGTGCTTGTTTTATTTTGCGCAAAAAAAAAAAAAAAAAAGTATACTTAGTGGTTAAGGTTAGGTTAGGTTTCATTAAAACCTGTAAGGTTAGGTTAGGTTTCATTAAAACCTGTAAGGTTAGGTTAGGTTTCATTAAAACCTGTAAGGTTAGGTTAGGTTTCATTAAAACCTGTAAGGTTAGGTTAGGTTTCATTAAAACCTGTAAGGTTAGGTTAGGTTTCATTAAAACTGTTAAAGTTAGGTTAGGTTTCATTACAATAAGGTTAGGTTAGGTTTCTTTTTTTTTTTTTCTTTTTTTTTTCTTTTTTTTTTGCGCAAATTAAAACAAGCACCATTAGAACAAGCCCCTATTGTAGGCCAAGAAAAATAGTTGGTGTCTCTGAAAACGAACGTGAAACTCGTCCATTATTTCCTTAGGGTAGTGTAATGGTTAGATTAGGTTATTATTTGGTGCTTTTACAAATGGAGTGTTTTTTACAGTCAAAACGTCTAAAAAGGGTAAATTTCTAGTGTTTGCCCATACTCCCACTTCCCCCAAACAAGTTTGGGGACCTGTGGGAATGCGGAGTTTTCGGGTGGGGAACAAATTATGCGTCGGAAACACGTAATTAAAGAGTTGTGTAGGGGGTCTAAAAATCCCTAGATCTAGGGTAATTTCCTTATATCTAAAGAAATTTGCATAACCAAAATTAACCTAACCTAGCGGGGGGCTTGACCCACCGATAACCTAACCTAACCAAATCTAACCTATGCTAACCTAACCAAAGCTAACCTAACCAAATCTAACCTAACCAAACTATCCTAACCTAACCTAATCTAACCTAACTTAACCAACCTAACCAAATCTAACCTAACCTACCCAAATATAACCTACCCTAACCAAAACAAATCTAACCTAACCTCCTAGCCTCCTAGGGGTTGGGGGCGTTCTCGACACTTCGGTCATCATTCTGTGAGGATCGTCAGGTTCACACGTCTCTGGACTCAGAAGAAATCCAATGAATTTTCCTTAGAACTAGGGAATTTTTTCAACACCCCTAACTCAAAAACTATGTGGTTGTGACGCATATTTTGTACCCCAGCCAAATATCCCGCATTCCCCCGGGTCCCCAAGCTTGTTTTGTGGGAGAGGGGGAGTATGGGCAAACACTAGAATAATACCGTAAAAACTATCTTCATTAGGAAAAGCATCACAGATCAAGCGAAAAAAGATCGAACTTGTCTGAAAATCTTGCAACAGTCATAAAGTACATTTTTACCTAATTTAGTTTTCATGCTATGATCTTTGGAACAGCATGCTGTAACCATGGTATCTTCTTTCTTATTTTTTCTTGTTATCTGCTCTGTTGTGTCGTCATCTTGATTTTCTATTTCAGGCCGTCTCCACCACTGAGTTGTCCACCCTATAGTCCTGTGCGGGCCAGACCACCTGTGAGGGAGGCTGACCGGCGCCTCATCACCACACTCACGCCTCATCGTCCCTGCTCGCCATGCCTGTAGGATCCGGGGGACTGCTCACCTCCAAACCGTGAGTGACTGGGTGAAGAGCACAGCCTCAGGCACTGTGTAGGAGTGGCAGTCAAGAGGTTAAAGGCCTTATGGAACTGTCGCCGATCGAAAGTCTTGCCAAAACACCAACCAAGAACTCTTGCCGACAGTGGAAAACTCGCAAACGTGGAAACTTTCGGCGACAGTTCCACTTATAATAGATGAAAAGGAAGAATAAAGGGTATTTCATTATTGGACACCACATTTTTCGCTTGTCCCAAAACACTGTAAAACTGCACTTTAATGCAAATTTAATGCAAGCACAATTAATCAGTGTTTTGATATTACTTAAGATATTAAAAAGTCAAACCTTCCCAGTGAGATGAGTTTTAAGATAAAGGGGGAAATGAGACACTTATTAACCAGTGTTTTGCCTGTAGTACGTATCCTTCCCAGCACATGTATGCTAACTCCCTTGTGTTGACCAGGAAACCGTCGGCTGAAATGTGCGCTGCCAGAAGTGCCTGGAGAAGGGCCACTGGACCTACGAGTGCAAGGGCAAGAGGAAGTACGTGCACCGCGACTCCCGCACCTCCATGCTCAACAAGCGGGTCAAGGACGACAAGGAGGAGCAGCAGGCAGAGCATTTGTGAGTGTGGTACCTAGCCTTGTACTCTCTCTTCCTCCTTGTCTTTAAGTCCTTCAGAACATTTGTGAGTGTGGCAGCCTTGTACTTCTCTTTAACAACTTCAATGTTTTATTCCTCCACAGGCAGAGCATTTGTGAGTGTGGTAGCCTTCATCTCCTCTCTTCCTCCTTCTCTTTATCTTCTTCAGTGCCTCATTCCTACATATCACCTTCATCATCATAAGGAAGAACAACAGGCTGATCATTTGTGAGTACTATCCTCTTCCTCCTTCTCTTTATCTCCTGCAATGCCTCATTCCTCCACAGGCAGAGCATTTGTGAGTCTGGAATCATTAAATTTACTCCTCTCTTCCTCTTCCTTATTTCCTTCAATGGCTTATTCCTCCATATCACCTTTATCATCATCATCATCTTTTTGTTTAATGTCAGATTTTCCTATAATATCTGATGAAGTTAGACGGTCGATGATACGCTTCCAACTATCTCTATCCATTGCCTCAACCTCTCCTTCCTCTTCTTCTTCTTTTTCCATATCATCTTCAGCTTTCTATATCTATTATCGTCCTCCTCATCTTTGTCATTATCTTGCCCCGTGCTCGTATATATCCATCTTGTCTTATTTCATTTCATCTCCTCGTTATCTCTTTATTTACGGCATTTCAAACCAGGGTTTTTTTTATTTAAATCAAGTTGATTTTAATCACTGATTTAAATCATGATTTAAATCTTTTTTCTTTTTTTTTAATCACTGATTTAAATCATAACCTTATCATTAATTGAAAACGAGAGGGGAAAGAAGGAAAATTAAGCAAATGGGCTTTATGAACACCAATTGTATCATTGTAGTATAATTATATGATAATGAGACACAATGAGTGGTGCGGGGAATCCACTGTGGCACTTTGAGATAGCAAATTGCCATGTGGCTGTTTTCACAGCAGAAATATTTTGTTCTCAATTATATATATATTTTTGTTGTACTGTACAAAAAGCCACACTACTATAACCAAAAGTTGAATGTGCATGTTACTTTTGTTTATAAAAAGCCAAAGTGATATTAACCAAAGTTTAATATGCATTAGGATTCATTATCAAACAAGAAATATAATTCTCTTGTTTAACCGCCGAAGTAATTATTACTACAACAAAAATTCCATTGAATCCGATTGACTTGCCATTGGGAAGTCAAGTAGCAAGGATGACTATGAAAAATTAGGCCGAACAGTATGATATAGCAAAATCAGGCAATATTTTGTGTAGCTCACTCTCATCACAGACAGAATGATGACCTTTCTTTCATATGGCAACTAGGAGGTTATTACCGGAGGTCAAATTAATAATCATTTGGTGTGTCTTGGGGGGGGGGTGGGGGGTAAGGCTTGCAGGACGGTAAAGACCACCCACTCGATCCCCCAGCCAATAGGAACCAGGAATGGGACAGGGTTAGTCTGGATGTGTTTTCGCGAGCATCAGTGCAGCCTGGGCCAGCCTAGACCGGTCTAGACCGGCCTGGCAAACGTCGCGAAAACGCGCTTATAGACCTAGGCCTATTGATGTGAAAACGTCCATCACAGAAATAGAAAATATGCAAATTCATCTGTATTTCATGTTATATGCATTTTTTGTTTACTTATACTTTCTCTTTTTAGTTATAAATATGCTAAATAATATCCTGTAGTAATTAGATTTCATGTAGAACATCAAATTAATAAAAAATAAAAAAATCGATTTAAATCAAATAAATCGGATTTTTTTTATTTAAAACAAAAAAATCTAAAAAATCAACAACCCTGATCAAAACTCACCAGAAAAATATAGTTTCATCCATCAAAGTGAATTCGGTGTCAAACTGGAATAATACCATTTGTTGTTGGTGGTGGTGGTGGTGGTGGTGGTGGTGGTGGTGTTCCCAGTATCCCTATCATACTTCTTCTCTTTCCTCATTTCTCTTGAATCATAACAAGGTTTAGAGTTCGAAATAACACACTTTAATTACATAACACTCCTGCGTTGTGATTACTTTTAGGGGAAGTCATTGTAGTTGCTCTTCTCATCATGGTTTTTATCGTTATTATTATTATTATTATTATTATTATTATTATTATTATTATTATTATTATTATTATCATCATGTAGAAGGAAAAACCAAAAAAAGTAAAGGAGAAATATAGAAGGTGATGAAGAAGAAATAGGACTAGTGTGGTAACGTTGTGGTAAGAATAAGGATTGATTGATTGATTTAATGCCTAAAAAGGTGAATGTGCATCAGAGGTCATATGGCACTATGGCAAAGCATATAAAGGGGAGGGGTTAAAGAATAATAGTGAAACGATGAGGGAAGGGGAAAGAACGGAATGTTACAGCAGGATGGTTAGATCAGATGTAGGATGTGGATTTGTTGGAGGAAGGAGGTTAAATTTTCCAGGGAGAAGGAGGGGGATTCCAGGAGAATGTCCGCAAGACAGGGAGGTCGGGAAAGGGAGGACAAATGAGGGAAGGAACTGGAACGGGCAGGAGTAAGATGGGGGCTGGATATTAGGACATGTTGGACAGTGAGAGGAACTTGACAGGGTGTGTAGGTGGTTGGGGAGGAGCGTGACATGAGATAGGAGTGTGTGAGGTTGGTATGGCCTATGCGTAAGCATGCGAGAGCAGTCTCCCATCGTCTATTAGAGTGGTAAGGATTTGACCGTGGAGATATAGAGGGTCTGACCAGGCGAGGTTTATTGGCAGCGAAAGTTGTCCAGGAGGATTGCCAGCGGTCGAATAGGAAAGATTTAAAGGAAGGGTAGTAGTCAGAGGCTGGTAAGTTTGAGATACGGGGGCATTGGGACATAGTGGCCGAGCGCGCCAAAGAATCAACGTGTTCGTTGCCCGAGATACCCACGTGACTCGGTACCCAGCAGAAGCAAATTGTTTTGTGGCGTATGGATAGTCGGAATAACCAGTTTTGGATCTCCCGAACAAGAGGGTGAAGTGAGCGAAGAGATTGTACAAGAGAAAGGGAATTGCGGGAATCAGTGAAGGAACAGGATGGGTAGAAAAGTATGAGGAAACAAGTGATAATGGATAAAGGTGGGGAGGAAGGAACACTGGCAGAGAAGTGATGCTTTGGGAGTGTGTGTTGAGGGAGGGAGGCAGGAAGGGAAAGAATAATTGATTTGTTGGGTTTATTTATATTATAGTGATGAAAAAGATACTGACATATATAATAATGAACACTTCAAAGTTGCTTGTCTCACATTCTGGCCATCACAGAACACACATATATAACTTGTAGGTTTAGAACACCGTGTAGTGATGCAGAACACAGCCATCGCCGTGACGCGCTGGGTCACCACACGCATCACCAGGCTCGCCACACTTAACACAGTAAAGAATATAAACACAACTTATGAAACTTTAAACAATATTGTAGTGTAGTAGTAATGACGCGAGGCTCCCTCTTCACTGCCAGGCACTGCCATTCTGTCTCTCATTCTTTTTTTCTATATATTTTAATATTTTAATATTTTTTTCAAATTTTATTTTATTTTATTAAATTTTTTTATTCTATTTTATTTTTATTTTTGCCACTTAGCGGTGTAAATCGGCGGAGGTTAGAATCTGCTCACTCCTCACAGCGCGGCGTCGCAGGCCTGGGTCTTCACTCATATGATTCATAACATATGGTATGTTAATGGCTCTTCTGTTTGGAGGAGCCCTTGGTGCTGGCTCCCTTGGCCTCTCTGCCCTTGCTGCCCTTGGTGTCCTGAGGCGCGGCCGCTGCCTTCTGCTTCTCAGGAAGCAGCAGTTTCTTGAGCTCAGCAAGGGCGTAAGCCACGTCCTCGGGAGCCCCCGTGACGGTGCCGCGGCCCTCAGCCTCATCCTTGCGTGGGGGCTGCACGCGCACGTCAAAGCGTCGCTCCAGCGTGGCGCGGCAACCCTGCAGCACGCTTCTCTTCTCTGCACTCACCGGGAAGCCGCGCGTCGTCTCTGTCTCCGGCAGGGTTGTCTCCTTGTTTTCCTTCTCTTCATCACACTCTTCGTCTGAACTATCCTCCTCGCGCCGCTCCCGCCGCCTGCGTCGTGGCTTGCCAGCGGTGACAGTGGCGGCGGGACGCTGCTGCACCTCGATGTCCCACGCGGGGTCAAGGGACTCTTCGGGGGCAGCAGCCTCGTCCTGCTGCTCCTATACTTGCTGCTCCCGTTTCTGCTTTCTGTTCTACAACTTAGCCTCGGTCTTCTGCTGCTGCCTCTCCTTGGCCCGCTGCTGCTTCTCCTGCTCCGACTTGTGTGAGAGGACCTTCCTCTTGGTGTTATTGAGGCGGTCCATGACCCTGTCGTCCCGCCGGTTGACGAGGATCTTGCGCACCTCCTTGTTGCAGACGAAGCCCACCTCACCGGCCTTCATGTGGCGAGTCTTGCTCAGGTTCGATCCCAGCGTGTACACCACCACCACGTTGCCCAGCTTGTTGCCCTTGGCACTATTGGCCTTGCACAGCTGTGCCGCGTCGTTCAGAAGGACGCGGGGCACGTCGCGCAGGGCCTGGCCGGGCTCCAGCTGGAGGTACACGTGGGCCGAGGGCAGGTCGTCCACATGAAAGAACACGAGGCGCTCCGTCGCCTGCGCCAGAAGGTGGTCATTCTCATGCTTGTCGGAGCCCATAAGGAGGGTGGCGGGCGGGTCCACCACGTCGCTGTGGAAGGTTATCACAGCGCCGCGTGGCCGCAGCAGCAGCTCGGGTGCGGCAGAGGGCGGGGCAGCGTCCTTGGGGGTCTTGGCGGCGCTGGGTCCTGACATTGATGGCGGCGTGAAGGTCTTGAGTTTCATTGTTATTCTCTTCTGCTTCATCACCCTGAGTCTGATATACAGATGAAGGTGCACGCAAAACAGGGAGGGTGGCAATATTAAGGATGTCTTTAAAAACACGTGATTGAACAAAGCCAAATAAGGGCAGCAGTGACAGGAAGAGGTAGGAGTTAACAGCAGCTTGGAGTTATGAAGAATAGAACTTTGTAGGTTCTATTCTTCATAACTCCAAGCTGCTGCTAACTCCTACCTCTTCCCTTCCTTCTTTCCCCACCACCACTACCTTCTTCTTCTTCTTCTTCTTCTCCTGCTCCTCCTCCTCCTCCTAACTCCTACCTCTTCCTGTTTCCCGCACTTTCTTCACTTCTATCACTACCAGTCACCATCACCACCTTCTGCTCCTCCTCCTCCTCTTCCTTCTGCTCCTACTCCTCCTGCTCGTCCTTCTCCTGCTCCTCCTTCTCATGCTCGTCCTTCTCATGCTCGTCCTTCTGCTCCTGCTCGTCCTTCTGCTCCTGCTCGTCCTTCTGCTCCTGCTCGTCCTTCTCCTGCTCTTTCTTCTCCTGCTCGTCCTTCTCCTGCTCCTCCTCCTCCTGCTCGTCCTTCTCCTGCTCGTCCTTCTCATGCTCGTCCTTCTCATGCTCGTCCTTCTGCTCCTGCTCGTCCTTCTCCTGCTCGTTCTTCTGCTCCTGCTCCTCCTTCTCCTGCTCCTCCTTCTCCTGCTCCTACTCCTACTGCTCGTCCTTCTTCTGCTTCTCCTCCTGCTCCTGCTCCTCCTGCTCCTGCTCCTCCTCCTCCTTCTGCTCCTGCTCTCCTCCTCCTGCTCGTCTCCTGCTCCCCTCCCTTTCTTCTCCTGCTCGTCCTCCTGCTGATCACTGCTTCATACTGCCGTCTTACTCGCTTCCCTGCTCTACCTCCTGTGACTCGCTACCTGCTTGTATCAAGTTTTTATTTAACTAACACTTACAGTAACGCACGGTGACTGTCTGGCAACGTTCGTACTGAGCTAACATCTCCCTTCAATGTTTTGTGTTTTAAATCTAAACCGATGCTATAGAAGCGAATACTGTCTGGTCTCCTAGCAACTTGGTCTGAACTCCCATATCAACCTGAGTGTTGTCAGAAACACTTTTCAAATGTTCCTCCTGGACTGACGTTGGGAATCGAACCAGGATTTGTACGATGAGGATGAAGCATCAACGTCCTGTTCACTGTACATTAATGACAATGTTAAACAAAAAGATGATAGTATGTGCCTGTGACGTGGATTATGGTCTAGGACACCTTTGTTTGCTCATCATATCCCTATGAGCCTCCGGAATTAATAATACAAAATTTGTTCAAGATGACGGATGCAAGACAGCAACTTCCTGTCTTTTCCATGTAATGAAATGTAAAATGTAAACAAATAATGATGAATGTTTGTGCCTGCTGGTTCCTGGACCCTCTATAGTTCTGCACACTATCTGCATTGCCATTATCTATCATCTTGATGCCCTCCTGAAATTCAATAAATAAGTGAGATATTGTCATTTCAATAAATTGAAGTAAAAATGGTCGCAGTTGTTTAGTACAAAAGAGAGTCTATTAGTTTGTTTATTGATCTCGTCACAAGTGAATTTGGTGGGGCGGCAGATGAGTCTCTATTTATTCTGCCCTCACCAGGGTTTTAACTGACGATAATTGTACGTTGACACTTGTGTACGATGCATGGTTGAGAATCGTACGCGAAAATACGATAATTGGCTCCCAAATATAATTACATAATAAAGTCATAAAAAAATTATCATCGCACAAAAAAAAGAAAACTGGCTGTCAACTTCCACAAAAGAGAGAGAGAGAGTTTTGAGTTTGACTTATGGTCCTTTGCGTGACATGGACTTGGACCGTTGCTTGCCGCATTGGAACACAGATTGTGAGAGGGTATTTAGCAAGAAAGTTAACCTTACCAAGACAAAGGTAAGACGCCGACTTCTAACGGGAAGCATACTTGGTTCTCTACGCAGCGCAGTGTGTAAGGAAAAAGGCAAATTGTGTTACTTTCATCCCAACAGATGATAGGATGTGTGGATGACAACTGACACACTATAGTTATAAGCGCCAGCTGACACAGGGGATTATAAGCGCCAGCTGACACAGGGGATTATAAGCGCCAGCTGACACAGGGGATTATAAGCGCCAGCTGACACAGGGGATTATAAGCGCCAGCTGACACAGGGGATTATAAGCGCCAGCTGACACAGGGGATACAAGAATAGAGGAACAGGAATTCCTCTTTTCTTTTGAGGATGATAGCTATGTAGAGTTCTAGAGTTCAGCTTCTTTTGAGTCATGATGTGTTACTAAATTTATTTTTGTTTTATTTAATTTTATTTATTTCGGAAAAAATAAATTAACATGGAATTTTGTGTCATGATTGGATATATTAAATATTTTGGTGAAAAGAGAAAATATTTGTATATGTGGAATGCTGAATTCAATGCTGTATAAAGTCATATACAGGGAGGTCCCGAAGATATGAGCAGTTAGGTTCCACCTGGCATACTCGTAAAGCGAAATCTCGTATAACGAAACACATAACTAATGGTAAAATATAGGTTTGGTTCCAGGATCCCATCAATAAAAAAAATAAAAAAATAAAAAATAAAAAAATGTTTTTCAAGCTAAAATAAACTATAGCAAACACAACAAACACACAGCGTCTATATTACCCACACTGTACTACCTATTCTGTAGAAATAGCATTCTGAAAGAGAAAATAGCACACAAAATAACATAACTGCACATTAATTAAACATAAAACATGCATAACAAGCAAAAAAGACGTTGTAATGTAGGGGACGCTGCGTGATACAAGAGAAGGTAGTGTAGTGGTCCCAAGGTTGGGGCCGCACACCTGCTAATTACCCCTAAAGGTCAGGCCGCGCCATATGCTTAATTACCCTTCAGGTCACGCCTTGCTATGGGTGACCTGACTGCGGTCCCAAGGTTGGGGCCGCACACCTGCTAATTACCCCTAAATGTCAGGCCGCGCCATATGCTTAATTACCCTTCAGGTCACGGCTTGCTAGGGGTGACCTCACTGGGGTCAACCAAATCCCCCTTTGTCCAGCCTGGGAGTGGTAGGGCGGGCATTTTGAACTTGATAATTTTACTCACCCCAGTTTGAATGTCTTATCATTGGATTTTCGATCTCATATATTGAAAATAGACCCTAATTTACACCTAATCCCATCGTATCATCGGATCAGATTTAGGATTGGGGCACTGGGGGCGGAACCTAGAGCGGACACACACCACACACTTTCGCTTATATTATTATAGATGCAATTTTTATTCACTTATTCTTTCGCCTTTTAGTTATAGATATGCTAAATAATATCCTGTAGTAGTTAATTTCATGTAGAACATCAAATTAATAAAAATAAAAATAAATTATTATTTTTTTTTTTTTTTAAATCAACAACCCTGTTTCAAACAGTATCAACCACTTCACGCCCAGATCTTTCTTTTGCTATATAAAGTCGTCTGTTGTTAAGCCATAACATTTTGAAAACTAACTAAATAAACCAAATAAGCTAGTGGACAAAGATACTAAACAGGTCTGCTTATATTCACTAAAAATCGTCTAATGGTAGCTAAAATACAATGGAAATTACGTTCTGGGTCTCAAGGGGTTGATTTTGTAAACTAGACAAGATATTTTTTTCTAGGTTGAATGTTAGATTGATTGTGTGTCCTTGCATTCCAGAAAGAAATTGGCATCGCAGAAGGAGAAGACACAAAGGAAAGAGAAGAAAGAGAAGAAGAAGAGCAGCAAGCGAAGAAAGCGAGACTCATCATCAGACTCCTCTTCCTCCTCGTCTTCATCCTCCTCCTCATCATCTAATTCTGATTCCTCCTCCTCCTCCTCTTCTTCCTCATCCTCTTCATCAGACTCAGATTCCTCAAGCTCTTCTTCCTCCTCCTCCTCTTCCTCCTCTGCATCAAAATCATCTAAATCCAAGGACAAGAAAAAAGAAAAGAAAAGTCCCAAGAAGTTATAATGACCCTGGTAGATCAGTGCTCTCTCTCCCAACACGGGAATACAAAGGGAATGCAATGGGATGGTGGTGGAGGTGTCGTGGTGTTATGGACTCCACTGGCACTCCGTTGGTGGAGGTGGTGTTATGGTGTCCAGCATATAGTAATGAGAGTAAGAAAAGTGTGAGGCTCCAACAACCTTACATAGAGGAGGAAGAGGAAATTGTGGGGGAGTATTTATTTGGAGATGGGAATGTGGAAGAAGGAAAGAGAAAGAAATTAAAAGACAGAATAGGAGAAGACAACTAACTACAGACCCAGACAGCAAGAAGAGAAACATCAGGGAGTGTTGATAAAAAACGCCAAACTCTCGACCCACAACTGAACTGAATTTGAGGCGTCGCAGCGAGTCCCCGCCAGCGTCATGCAGTACCTGGTAACCCTCACACTCTTAACCCCTTCATGCCCAGATCTTTTCTTTGCTATATAAAATTGTTTGTTGTTGAGCCATGAAATTATGAAGAGTAACTGAGTATACCAAATTAGTTAAGTGGACAAGGATACTTAACAGGTCATATCTATAAAATATTGCTGATATTCACTAAAAATCGTCCAATGGTATCCAATTACAATGACCATTACGTTCTGGGCCTCAAGGGGTTAAAGACGCACTTGTTTTGTATGATGGGGAGTGTTGGGGCAGGATGAGAGGTGTACAAGGCAGCCACTTATCACTGCCCTTTGAACACCAGGATGGAGATTGATTGATTGATTGATTGATTGATTGATTGATTGATTTAATGCCTAAAAAGGTGAATGTGCCAGACATCAGAGGTCATATGGCACTATGGCAAAGCATATAAAGGGTCAGGGTTAAAGAATAATAGTGAAACGATGAGGGAAGGGGAAAGAACGGAATGTTACAGCAGGATGGTTAGATCAGATGTAGGATGTGGATTTGTTGGAGGAAGGAGGTTAAATTTTCCAGGGAGAAGGAGGGGGATTCCGGGAGAATGTCCGCAAGACAGGGAGGTCGGGAAAGGGAGGACAAATGAGGGAAGGAACTGGAACGGGCAGGAGTAAGATGGGGGCTGGATATTAGGACATGTTGGACAGTGAGAGGAACTTGACAGGGTGTGCAGAGGGTTGGGGAGGAGCGTGACATGAGATAGGAGTGTGTGAGGTTGGTATGGCCTATGCGTAAGCGTGCGAGAGCAGTCTCCCATCGGCTATTAGAGTGGTAAGGATTTGACCGTGGAGATATAGAGGGTTTGACCAGGATGGAGAGATAACCTTTTTCAACATGCTTTATTATTGTCATTATTATTTTTGTAAGTGACAAGGTTGTACAGGTGCCTCCGTTACTACCGGGCTCCTGCCATAAGCCGGGTCTTAAGTCACCACACAAGAGCATAATGTTTGCCTTAGTAATGTCACTTCACTTTTAAGCTGTATTTTGATTTGACCATCCTACTCTAACATGCCGTTCCTCTCCCCTTCCCTCACTCTCTCTCTCTAACCCCTCCCTTTTTATGCTTTGCCATAGTGCCATAGGACCTCTGATGTCTGGCACATTTCCCCTTTTGGCATTTCAATCAATCAATTTTATGTTGTATTATCATTGCATATTTTCTAAAGGTGTGTATTTAATGTAGCAAAAATATCTTATCACATTTTAATTTCATGTTTTAGTTTTGTCAGTGTAGCTTTTTTATGACAAGATTTTATACCATGATGATATAGGCAACTCTTAATATTATATTTCAATTGTCGCCATCATCATTGTAATACCATCCAGCCTACTCTGATGGAGTGTTCAACAACACTCGACTTATTTTGCATTTTTCTCGGTGATTCATGAATGTTCGAAGTCAAAATCAAAAACTCTTGTTGGTTTTTAATGGAGTGAGATTTTCTGTATTTTTCATATGTAAAGAATGCAAAGTTACTCATTGTTTCACTATCATGGAGAGCACGAGCACCGGGGTCTGGACCAAGGTGCCGAGTGTACCACTGCTACTACTACTTCCAACAGGTTATTTTTTCAATCTAAACCTCAATTTAAGATGCCATTTTTGTTTCTTAAATCACTTAAAAATGTACTCTACACCTTTTCGCTCAAATTAAAACAACTGAACTTCAAATCAAAACAATAGGGAAGGACGTAACCTTGTTTCACTCCTGTATTAACAGGAAAGATAAGATAAGATAAGATTTTCATCCTATCTAGACACTTTGCAAGTACCAACTACAAAGTTATTGACTATACAAAGCGCCGCCACGTCAGCACGAACTAGGCGGACTCGAACCGCTGACCGAATGCACAGGGACGCTGCACATTGCGATCTCACGTCTCTACCAACCTTGCCACCCTGACGGGCTGACAGGAAAGAAGCTGGATACACCTCCCCCACACTTCACAGCACTCTGTCCCAGAATACAGACCAGTCATCAAACCAATAGTCCTTGCAGGAATCCCGCGAAGTCGCAAAAGGTCCCAGAGTGACTCACGATGCACCGAGTCAAATGCCTTCTTCAGATCAACATAGGCTGCAAACATCCCGTCGAAACTCGCGTAGACGTTCCACCAGGACACGAAGCGATAGGATACGGTCCGTTGTTGACTTAACAGGCATGAACCCAGACTGCTCAAGTTCACTTGACATGAAGTTTAAGTGTAGTAACAAGTCTGTGATCAGTTGCAAAGAACTCAGCACTGGTAAACCCTGCAGTTCTGGAGGATCCTCCAACGAGTACTAACGAGGATGTGGTCGATCTCCTTAACTACCCCTCCGACATTACTATACATGTCCAGCGGTGCAGCTCTGGTCTCTGATACCAAGAACCTGCAATTCTCAACCTTCTGGACCTCGCAAAATTCAGAAGCAGAGAACTGCTAATGTTTCTGGTAGCCATGGGGACCAACACATAACTCGTAGCCATCTCTCACAGTGCCAGTAGTAGCATTGAAGTCGCCCAAGACAATGAGTGTGTCCCGAGAAGGACACTGGTCTAATACAGTCGAGTTTGGCATAGAACATCTCCTCCTCTTCAATTTCACACACCTCGGTAGGAACGTACACTGCAACAAGAGACATGAAACCCAGAGCGTGTTTCATCCTCACCCGCATTATACACTCAACCATAATAACCTCAACAACAGACGGCTGCAGTTTGCTGGAGATGCCTATAGCTACGGTGACCATTGCTCTTGCCGAACCAGTAGTAGGTGTAACCCCCACTGCTAGTCTCACCACTGCCAGGCCTCCTCGTCTCAGAGAGTCCCACTATACCCACCCTCAGCCTACTGAGCGCCCCCAATAGGAGAGGTAGTCGATGATCATCTGAGAGGCTCAAAACTTTCCACGAGCCCACACGAAGAAGTGCCTTACTGCTCACCGTGGTCAGGGACGCAGAACCCCCTGTAGGGATTAGCCCCAGGCTGCCCACTATTTCACCCATAGCTGACTCATGACTCAATAGTGAGTTCATCTGCCCTTAAAGATGGTCTTATTCCATCTGGGTGTCCAGCACACCCTCCTCACTGGTAGAACCAGCGGGGGAGCCGGTTTAGTCGCCGACGATCCGAGCATGCGGCTGGTTGTACTAGGTTACATGTTACCAGTAGCAGGGGACAACCCTGACCAGACACACAGAGGAGACGAATAACATGCAATACTCTTATACATTTTTTGGCAGAGATATGACCTGGCAGGGTTCAAACACAGAGTTAAAGACAAACTGTAACAGATCTGTAACTCTTTGGGTTCAAATAAAACATTAAGTCCTTGTGAATATTTATAAATACAGTAAACTTTCATTTAACAATTTACTGAGGAATGGAAGGTGGCACAGAGGCCAGGCAAACACTGAGGCCTCGCTGATGGATGGGAAGCTAAACAATATGTAGAGTATTTTCCTGTTTCAAAAAGAGTGTACATATATCTATCCCTTTTTTCTTTTTTCTTACTTTCTATTACAATCTAAGTCCTTCCTGTATATATCTCCAAAAAAAGATGCTTTGATGTTTCCAAAAAGTATATTCCCCCTTTTTTCCATTATTCTTATTGATCTGTTCTCCCTGTGCATCCTGTCCCCTAAAAAAACTGTATATTTATAAACAATGACGAGACAGTCTTCATTTCATCTCCAATCAGTTATTGCTACAGTGCTTTTAGATAATAAAGTAGAACTTCCCCATGGTTACAAAACTGAAAAAAACTCAATGCTACACACTAACATATACTCTTGATAAATAGCCAACATTAAAGCATGGGTTAACTTTGACTGTATAACTTATAATTCCGGTTTAAAAGCCCCCACAGCCTAACGTGCAGCTGACTCAGGCTGTCCCGCACACTGTAAACACTTCCATGGTTACTGCACACTGTAAACACTTCCATGGTTACTTGCACACTGTAAACACTTCCATGGTTACTTGCACACTGTAAACACTTCCATGGTTACTTGCACACTGTAAACACTTCCATGGTTACTGCACACTGTAAACACTTCCATGGTTACTTGCACACTGTAAACACTTCCATGGTTACTTGCACACTGTAAACACTTCCATGGTTACTGCACACTGTAAACACTTCCATGGTTACTGCACACTGTAAACACTTCCATGGTTACTGCACACTGTAAACACTTCCATGGTTACTGCACACTGTAAACACTTCCATGGTTACTTGCACACTGTCAACACTTCCATGGTTACTTGCACACTGTCAACACTTCCATGGTTACTTGCACACTGTAAACACTTCCATGGTTACTTGCACACTGTAAACACTTCCATGGTGACTGCCGAGCTTGTCATAACAAAACACCTCATACTTTCCCTTTACTCTGTCAATGATGCACCTCTGTTATGGCAGTAATAGTGTTAACTCCTACACTCCATAACACTATAGTCGCCACTGCACTAATGTCACTAGGCAAATTTTACAGGTGAATATTACGAATTTTAGCATCACTACAGACATGTATGTGCCACTGAAGATAGGTACATAATATAAACTACTGTGCATGCCTATTCAGTGGCACATACAAATCTGTAGTGATGCTAAAATTTGTAATATATGGCACCTGGCGACATTAGTGCAGTGGCGACTATAGTGTTATTGACGGTAAGCAATCAAGTGAGGGAGAGATAAAATAATACATCCTTGGTAAATTAATATTCTATGAAGATCAAAGGGTGTTGTGATAAGTATTGCATTCATCTCCTCCACAGGACATGTTTCTGGCCTTTGTGAGACACGCCTGGCTGGGCGCCACTCATGAATTACATGTTAAAAGAAAATAAATGTCAAAAATGTGGAAGGAAAAAGAACAAATCAACAGTTTTTGGATGACCAGAGAAAATAAGAGGAAAGAAAGAAAAAGAAATTAAAATATAGAATAAGAGAAGACAACTAACTAAAGACCCAGACAGCAAGAAGAAACACGTCAGGGAGTGCCGTTGAAAAAGACCTGACTCCCGACCCACAACTGAACTGAACTGAATGTCAAAGATATAGGTCTCCCTCAACACAGGTGTAGAGTAGAGTCCTCCCCACCGTCCCCACCAGGTTCATGCCAGACTACACCTCAAGAGTAAAGTGGATGTATACTTTTCCTTTAACGAACATCTCCATAAAACTTTAAGTGGATGTATATTTTTGCTTTAATGGACATCTCTATAAACTTAGGAGGTCAGAAGTGCCTGTCAGTTCGTGCCACTACAAACACAAATTCAGCCATACTTGTATTCCAATGTATCTCATCACAATATACATAGAGTACATATTCAAGCAACTATAAACACAAGTGATTTATGAACTTTTTCCCCGTCAACAATATACATAAAAATAGTCTCAAAGCATAATGATGAGATGAAGTCTTGCTGATACACCACACACACGCTGTCAGCCCAACACCTGCCTCACACTGCTATGGTCAGGGGGCCAGGCTGAGTGTTCCCTAGGACAACAATGCTGCATGTAGGTAGGGGAGAGCGGGGCAGGTTGCATCGAGGGTAGGTTGCATCATTGCCTCTAACTCGCATTAACTTTTTTTATTATTATTATTGTTGTAGTTGTAGTAGTGGTAGTTTATTGTAGTAGTATTAAGACGATGTACGTGTGATAACAAGCGAGTTAAGAGGCAATGATGCAACCTGCCCCGCTCTCCCCTACCTTGCTCCTTGGTGTTACGGGCCTGACCTATCCTCTCGTCACTGCTTTAAGTCCCCGTCAGAAATCAAATCCCCTTCATTCCCTTGCTAGGTTGACAGCTCATAGGTCTACAAAGATAGTTCATAAACATAGTTCTAAGCATAGTTCATTGCTCATAGGTCTAAACAAAGAAAGGTTAAATAAAAGTGATGTTGAGGCAGTTATTTGATTCCTGACCGAGACTGCCACATGAAATCCTTTAAAGCCAAGCCAGTGAGTGACGTAAATATGGATAACATCTGGAAAAATCATAATAATAAGTGAAATGACCATAAACCATCCTGCCTAAGCATAACAGTGTGGGCTGCAGCACCACCCACACCCACACCCTCTGTACCGTCCTGCTCACCCACACCCACCCACTGCTCACCCACACACCTAAACAAACACACGCAACAAAATAATCAATAAAACAATACAGAATACAAATCAACTTCAAGCATCATTTGTATCATATCACCAAAAAGCAACAACACAAGCATACACAACACACACACACACACACAAACAAAATAAACATATAAATCATTCTTTTATATTATGGAGGGAAACAAACAAAATAACTCCTGAATACTCAAGAATATTCACTGCGATTTAAAGCACTGATTAAGCATCGAGAAATAAACAAAAACACTCCAATGGCAAGAAGTGGACACCGTCAGCGCTGTACTAATGGTGCGGACATCCCAACACCGTAAACGTCCCGAACGTGTCTTGTGGCAGGCCTGGAGGTCACACAACACACGGTACAGGTATGGTGGGCAGGTACAGTGCTTCAGGTCATATAGTAACCCAGCCAGGTCACTCACTGTTATGTCACTCTCGGGACGTCCCAACACCATCCCGAACGTGTCTTGTGGCGGCCATGGAGGTCACACAACACACGGTAGAGGTATGGTGTGGGGTACAGTGCTTCAGGTCATATAGTAACCCAGCCAGGTCACTCACTCTCGGGACATCTCAACACCGTTCCGAACGTGTCTTGTGGCCCTGGAGGTCACACAACACACAGTACAGGTATGGTGTGGGGGTACAGTGCTTCAGGTCTTATAGTAACCCAGCCAGGTCACTCACGCAGTTGATGTCACACTCTCGGGACGTCTGGAAGCCTTGGAGTCTAGTCTTGCATCAGGTTTTGAGTGAGCGTAATACCTTAATTGACTTCTATATCTGGTTCACCTTTTTCACCAAGCACGGCAAAGAAATCCTCTGAGATCCCATCAAGTTCTTTTTTATCTTCTCGTGTTTGAGTGTCAGTGTATACTTCATAAACCATCCCTCAGAAAGAAAGAAAAAATACTTTGCAGAATAAAAGACTTGTCAGTTTTATATCCCCTTGTTAAGCCTTGTGGAAGTAAACCATCTTTTAGGCACCAAGATCACACAGGTGACACTGAGGAAACTACCAGGAGGAGGAGGAGGAGGAGGAGGAGGAGAGGAGGAGGAGGAGGATAAGATAAGATACTTTGATCCTATCTAGACCCTTTGCAAGTACCAACTACAAGGTTATTGACTATACAAAGCGCCACCACGCCAGGACGAACTTAGTGGACTCGAACCGCTGACCGAATGCAGGGACTCTACACTCGAGTCTGTGGCTCTACCAACTGCGCCACCCAGGAAGAGGAGGAGGAGGAGGAGGCAGGACAAACAACAAGGAATGGAGTGGAAAACAAAGGAGACAAAAAAGTGAATGAAAGAAGCAACAAGAAAAGAAGGACTGAGCAGGAGGAAAACCAAGGCAAGACACAGGAGGAAAATAAGCCCAAGGAAAAGAGAGGCCAAAAATGAGATGGAGAAAAAAAAGAGAAACAATACCAATTAAGAATGACCTAACTCTTATCAACCCTAGGTGAGCTTTGACCTCGGCCGCTGACCTTTGACCACCTGCGGCCGGTTCCTGATGTATCCTCGCCTCTTCTTGGTAGTCTGTCGGGGCACAGGGGAGCATTAGGGTAAAAGAATGGCTGCAAAACACTCCACCCAAACAATACATTTCAAACCATAATTGAAAGTTAAAATGATAATGTTTTTTTTATGTTACAATCTATAAAAATTGTGTGTCTTTAGTTTTGTTAAATGATTAGTTTTAGTTTAGAAGTTAAGCTCAATAGGTTAAACAATACATTTCAAACCATAATTGAAAGTTAAAATGATGTTTTTTTTGTTACAATCTATAAAAATTATTTGTCTTTAGTTTTATTAGATGGTTAGTTTTAGTTTAGAAATTAGTCTTTTAGCTTTAGTTTTGTTCGGTTAGATCGACGGTCTAACCTCATAAGAGAAAATCTGACGTTAAACAGAAAGATGAAGATGATGATTTCTTTAGTTTTCTTTACTATTTCTTTCCCTACAAATACGTAGTGGCAGTATGTTCTGAAATCTATCTATATAATTAATTTACATTCCATAGTGTTTTTTGCATTCTTTAGTATTTCTCATAGTAATCTTAATTATTCTTCAGTAACTTGTATTTATCAATATTTCTTTCATTGATTATTTCAAGTATTTTGTTAAACTTGTATATTGGTGGTACAAATTTCTTGATGTTTTGGTATTACTGTCCCAAACAATGATAAATACTTACCTACAAAAACTGAGCATTGGCTAATTCAATATCTACGGCACACCTAAATTAACCCACAACAATAACAATAACAACAATACTCTTGATGTCATTCTTTCTAGAGAGCAAAGTACGTACATACATACATCACGAAGGACACAGAGGCAATACACATTCTGCCGTACGTGTGACTGATACGGCATAAAAGCCTGCCATACTATACACAGCAATGCATGACACGTCTATGTTTCCTCAGTGTATTCACCTACACTCGCCACACGTTCAGTTGGCGAAAATTGAGTATACAGCTAAGTATTAATTATCCGACCTTGGGGGGACCGAAGGTAGGTCGGATAATTGGAATAGTCGGATGTTCGGATATCACAGTAACCATAAACGTAAGGACAAAATGGTATCGAACATAAAAGATGTAACTCTTGGAGGCCGATCCAGTGGTATACGCGAATGTAAAATTCGTGCATAAATAAAGCCACAAATCAATGTTTTCTAAAAAATATTAAAAAAACTAAGTAAAATAAATGGCCAAAACAAGACACAATGTGGTGGTGAAAAAAGTCAGTTGTTTGGACAAGTCGGATGTTTGGAGGTCGGATGTTGGGAATTTGGCTGTATAAGAAGTGGAGACCAAATGAATGGTAGATAAAGGTGAAGAAAAAAAGTAGTAAAGAAGTAATGGATTCAAGCTGGAAAAGTGCATTTAAAAAAGAAATAGGAAAAAACAAGTAACATCCATGACTTTGACACTTATGATAAAGCTGATTCACAGCCTATCCACTACAACTATACTCCCCGCACGTTAAGTTGGCAAAAATGGGGCCCCCTCACTCCCCCCTTCCGAACGCACAGGAAGGCAATTAGCGGATTTTGTATTGCCTCCTTATTTCCTCCCCTTGGCCAGTCCCCTACTATGCATTGAAAAAATAGAAGAAAAATGAGTCTTATAGTGAGGTGGATGGGAATGGTGTCTATAAGAACTGGAGACCAAATGAATGGTAGATAAAGGTGGTGCAAGCAAGTAACAGCCATGACTTTGACTCTTATGATAAAGCTGATTCATATCCTATTCACTACAACTATACTCTGCACGTTAAGTTGGCAAAAATAGGGCCCCTCACTCCCCCCTTCCGAACGCACGGGATTGGCCGAGGTGTTGGGTGTTGGGTGAGAATGCCTTACTCCAAGTTCCGCCCTAAAGCCCCAACACCCAACACCTCAGCCAATCCCGTGCGTTCGGAAGGGGGGAGTGAGGAGGCCCTATTTTTGCCAACTTAACGTGCAGAGTATAGTTGTAGTGAATAGGATATGAATCAGCTTTATCATAAGAGTCAAAGTCATGGCTGTTACTTGCTTGCACCACCTTTATCTACCATTCATTTGGTCTCCACTTCTTATAGACACCATTCCCATCCTTCTCACTATAAGACTCATTTTTCTTCTATTTTTTCAATGCATAGTAGGGGACTGGCCAAGGGGAGGAAATAAGGAGGCAATACAAAATCCGCTAATTGCCAGTCCCCATTAAGTAGACAGTGAGACTTCTAAAAGTTAGTAAAGGATGTAGAAGAAGTAAGGGAAGTAACGAAGAAGTAAAGAAGTAACGGATTCAAGCTGGAAAAGTGCATTTAAAAAAGAAATAGGGAAAAACTGGTTCACAAATAGGGTGGTAAATTATTGGAATGGACTCAGTAGACAGGTAGTTAGTGCTGAGTCATTAGGGAGCTTTAAAAGGAGGCTAGATAATTTATTTCATGGATGAGGATGAAAAGTGGATGTAGGTAGTGTTAAGTAAAAGGAACTACTTTGTGTAGGTCTCGCGGCCCTTGTAGCTTCAATATTTTCTTACGTTCTTATGGATGTAGGCTATTTATTTTAATTTACTTATTCTTATTGACTGATTGAGATGTAGTCGAATCCGAAATTCTGCATGGGGAGTGTGAGGCTGAGTATTTGTCCCTAGATGTAGTCAAAATTCTGTGTGGGGAGTGTGAGGCTGAGTATTTGTCCCTAGATGTAGTCAAAATTCTGTGTGGGGAGTGTGAGGCTGAATATTTGTCCCTAGATGTAGTCGAAATTCTGCATGGGGAGTATGAGGCTGAGTATTTGTCCCTAGATGTAGTCGAAATTCTGTGTGGGGAGTGTGAGGCTGAGTATTTGTCCCTAGATGTAGTCAAAATTCTGTGTGGGGAGTGTGAGGCTGAATATTTGTCCCTAGATGTAGTCGAAATTCTGCATGGGGAGTATGAGGCTGAGTATTTGTCCCTAGATGTAGTCGAAATTCTGTGTGGGGAGTGTGAGGCTGAGTATTTGTCCCTAGATGTAGTCGAAATTCTGTGTGGGGAGTGTGAGGCTGAGTATTTGTCCCTAGATGTAGTCGAAATTCTGCATGGGGAGTGTGAGGCTGAGTATTTGTCCCTAGATGTAGTCGAAATTCTGCATGGGGAGTGTGAGGCTGAGTATTTGTCCCTAAATGTAGTCAAAATTCTGCATGGGGAGTGTGAGGCTGAGTATTTGTCCCTAAATGTAGTCAAAATTCTGCATGGGGAGTGTGAGGCTGAGTATTTGTCCCTAAATGTAGTCAAAATTCTGCATGGGGAGTGTGAGGCTGAGTATTTGTCCCTAAATGTAGTCAAAATTCTGCATGGGGAGTGTGAGGCTGAGTATTTGTCCCTAGTCACAGTGTCTTCCATGCTTTCCTACGAGTCAGTGATGGTCGACAGGTGTTCATGCGGCAAAGTACAACAACAACAACAACAACAAAAGACAGCAAGATACAACAACAGATATAACAACAGACAGCAACAGATACAACAGGACAGCACAATACAACATGCCATTCCAGCACAAGACGCTACAACACCTCTGAGCTACGTCTAATATATAACGCCACAGAGCACAGCAGCACAGCATTCAGCGGCCGTCACACTGAACAGCACAGCAAAATGAGGCTTAGTGTGATGTTGCCTGAGGTCAGGATAGAGTACTGTGTCACTGTGTGTTGGTCATCTTTAACCCCTTCACGCCCAGATCTTTCCTTGGCTATAAAAAATTGTCTGTTAGCCATAAAATTACAAAAGTAACTGAATATATCAAATAAGTTAGTCGACAAGAATACTAAACATGTCATATCTATAAAATATGGCTTATATTCACTAAAATTGTCTAATGGTACACAAATTACAATGGAAATTACGTTCTGGGCGTGCAGGGGTTGTGGCATGTTTGTTATCTTTACGGGACGCCTTGCAATTCAGCATTAACCCTTGAGACCCAGAACGTAATATCCATTGTAATTTGGGTACCATTAGTTGATTTTTGTGTTTATAAGCAATATTTTATAGATATGACCTGTTTAGTATCCTTGTCCACTAACTAATTTGGTGTATTCAGTTACTTTTCATGATTTTATGGCTCGACAACATACAATTTTTTTATAGCAAAAGAAAGATCTGGACGTGAAGGGATATTAAGGGTATTAAAAACAAGAAGTGTTCCCACCAAACACTAGAATCCTGCAACACACACCCTTGTGGAACACTTCATGGTATTACTCCAGATTGGCACCGAATTCGCTTTGGTGGACGAAACTATTCTTTTCTGGTGAGTTTTTATGTTTTGAATTAATCTGCTAACTGTTTTTGTAGCAAATCCCTTTTTTTTATCTTTAAAGTTAGGCAAAGGTTAGGTTCAGTTCAATTTGTTTTTCAATCATTTTTGTCACAAATCACACACACGCCCAAAAAAATAATAATAATTGCGACAGAAACGGTTAGCAGATAAATTCAACACATCAAAACTCACTAGAAAAAAATAGTTTTGTCCACCAAAGCGAATTCGGTGTCGAACTGGAAATGTAACCCTTCACCACACCTCACGCTTAGCTGCGGCACAACTACAAAACAAATAAAGTCGGAAACAAACATCTAAAAAAACACCCCAAAAACTACTAACAAAACAATTACTATAAGAAACAAAAGGTGGCACTGGCGACTCTACCCTCAACAACACTACAGTCACCACTGCACTAATGTCACCAGGCACCATATATCACAAATTTCAGCATCACTACTCCTTAGTATGTGCCACTAAAGACAGGTACATAATATAAACTACTGTGCATGCCTCTTCAGTGGAACATACAAATCTATGGTGATGCTAAAATTAGTAATATATGGTGCCTGGCGACATTAGTGCAGGGGGGACTATAGTGTTATTGAGGGTGTTGGTGTTGGGCGCCAGGGTGGTGTATGAGCACAACACCAGCACCACCAGGCCTGCGCTGTGCCTGTACTTACGTCATGATCACTAAACGAATCCTGCGAGTCGAGGGAACAAGAAAAGTGGCCTGTCAGTAGGGAGAATCTGGCCCCTGATGCCTCTATGACACCCCATACCCTCCCCTCCTGCCATTACCCATTATTACAAAACTTTCATTATTTATTCATTCAACATTTCATGGACTTATTTAATGCTTTATATATACATTAAGTAGTGAGAAACATGTCTATAATGTTTTACTACCAATCAATCAATGACTATGTGACCCTCCCCTCCTTCCATTATAACAAAACATTCATTATTTATTCATTAAACATTTTATTAAGTTATTTAATGTTTTATATTCACATTAAGTAGTGAGAGACATGACTGGAATGTTTTACTGTCAATTAATCAGTCAAGTGTCCTTTTGAACCCATGGAGGAGCAAATCATACAACACAAAGCCACATAAAGGTTGGTCCTGAACAAGGCAACAAGGAAAGCACAGGGGAGGGAACACAGGGACAGGTGATGCACTCGACTATCTAACCCCTCGAGACCCAGAACGTAATTTCCATTGTAATTTGGGTGCCATTAGACAATTTTTAGCTAATATCAGCAATATTTTATAGATATGACCTGTTTAGTATCCTTGTCGACTAACTAATTTGGTATATTAAGTTTCTTTTCTAAATGTTATGGCTGACAACACACAATTTTTTTATAGCAAAGGAAAGATCTGGGCGTGAAGGGGTTAATTTCAGGGACCGTAGCAGCGAGGCCTACATTCCATTCTTTCTCTTATCCTTCTACAGTGCTCTGGCTTTACTTTACATGTTCTTATGCTAATAAATATAAAGAGAAATGCTCATTGTTGCTCCAGAGCCTCACTAGTTTTGTTTGTCTATTTCTGGTTAACTTTTTTTGCGAGGGTGACCATAACAGAAGTGTCTCCATTTGCACTATCCCTACATCTTGTCCTAGCCCCTCCCAGTCCCCTTTCTCTAACAGCCTCTCAGTCTTTCTCTAACAGCCTCTCAGTCTTTCTCTAACAGCCTCTCAGTCTTTCTCTAACAGCCTCTCAGTCTTTCTCTCTTCATCTCCACACTCAACCCTTCTTCATCATCATCTTTCTCTTACCATCAGATTTTCCCATGTCTTACAAGGTTAGATTGCTGATGATACGCTTCCCACTATCTCTATCCATTGCCTCCACCTCTTCAATGCCCAATGCTGTCAGATTCTCAACACACTGCCTCCATGTCTTCCTTGGCCTGCCCGGTCGACGACGACCTGGCACTTTTATATCTCTTCTTAATGATTTATTTATCCTCAGACTCAACAAAGCATCTATTCTATTCTCTGTCTGTCAGTTTATTCTCTGTCTGTGTGCCGTCTACTCTTAACGCCAAATACAAACAACCTTGACATGACACACGTATAGGAGGTCGACAAGGCAGCTGGGACGAGGCGAGGAAAGAGTTCTGAGTGCATCACCCTGGCATGTGGAATTAAGGGTGAGGGAAGGATGAAGGATGAAGGATGAAGGATGAAGGATGAAGGATGAAAGATGAGGGTGAGGGATGTGACCTTACCTTCTTTGTGAGGTACATGTTCTTTCTCTTGACCTTCCTCTGTGGTATGGGGATGCTGGGGCGGTTAAATTCATCTGGCTTCTTCACTCTGTGGGTAAATAAAAAGGGTGTTATGTGTGTATATGTGTGTGTGTGTGTATAAGTATTTAACCTAGTTCATAGACCATTATATCTCTGGACTGTTCACGCGACAATGTTTTGAAATTGCCAGGCTGCATAGCGGCCCACGGCCCACCCGACAAAGAGATATAGTGGTGGTCTATGGACTATTATATGGAATGGTTTATCAGTATATATGATATACTGTAATCTTTGTAAATGTTTGTTCTATAATATTATCAAATAAAAAACAGTAAAACACGCTAAAGAAATGCCATTACAAGACTCTGAAGAAATATGCATGAACTTAATATTCACTTCAACTCTTCGCCATTTAAAACTTTGCGAGTCAACTTTTATCATGAAGGGTATCAATAGAAGCGCAATTTTATTAGCTTTCCATTGATATATTTAGTTATCTGATAAATTAATTAAAACCATGAATAAATTAGCGTAAAATGAATAAATAAAATCATCAATCGGGTAATTTTCCCGATTGATGATGTTATTTATTTACTTATATATTTAATTTTCTGATAAATGAATTAGCACCATGTATAAATTAGCGTTAACTAAATAAATAATCTCATCAATCGGGAAAATTACCCGATTGATGATTTTATTTATTTAGTTAATGCTAATTTATGCATGGTGGTACTTCATTTATCAGAAAACAAAATACATCAATGGAAAGCTAATAAAATTGCACTTCTATTGATACCCTTCATGATAAAAGTTGACTCGCAAAGTTTTAAATGGCGAAGAGTTGAAGTGAATATTAAGTTCATGCATATTTCTTCAGTGTCTCGCAATGGCATTTCTTTAGCGTGTTTTACTGTTTTTATTTGATAATATTATAGAACAAACATTTACGAAGATTACAGTATATCATATATACTGATAAACCAGTCTATATGATCCGTATATATATATATGAATCCGAGCGGCCCTCCGACTTAAGGGCCATTGGTCTATAATATTATCAACAGGCCGATATTCCGTGCGCAGTCCAGATTTACAATGGTCTATGCCTAGTTGTATTTACTTCGTTGTAGCATGTAGGATGATAAAGTGTGTGGAAGAGAGTGGAAGAATGGACACCAGCAAGGTGGATAAGAATGTCGGTGGTCTTACGGGTGGCTGAGTAGGTGGATGAGGCGAGCATTAAGTATGAGAGGTTATATTCTTATGGATGAGTGGGATGGGAGGTGGATGAGTTAAGGGTAGATGAGTGGAATAATGAATGGTACAGTGGGTGGATGAATAGTCGGTGGATGAGTTAAGGGGTAGATGAGTGGAATAATGAATGGTACAGTGGGTGGATGGGAGGTGGATGAGTTAAGGGGTAGATGAGTGGAATAATGAATGGTACAGTGGGTGGATGGGAGATGGATGAGTGCATGGAAGAACCTGTCGTCACCCACCTGTAGATCCGCACCAGCCAGTGTTCAGTGGTGTAGGCCTCCTCGAGATAGGTCAACGTAAAGTCCTTGTTGCCGATGACGGCGTTGCGGGTGCGGTCAAAGCCAGGGGGGGTCCGGAAATCAAGCTGAGAGAAAATGAAGCATAAACAGAACATTATTGGGTTCTACTGCAGTTTAACCCTTTCACGCCCCAGAACGTAATTTCTACTGCAATTTGACCACCATTAGATGATTTTTAGTGAATATAAGCAATGTTTTATAGATATGACCTGTTTAGTATCCTTGTCGACTTACTAATTTGGTATATTTAGTTGCTTTTCGTAGTTTCGTGGTTAACAATGGATGATTTCATATAACAAAGGAAAGATCTGGGTGTGAAGGAGTTAATACATTACAAGGCATGTGCTTATAACCGTCCTCAACTTGTAGATCTGACAATTTGCAGTATTTCTAAACTCAAATGGTCAAATCCAGGGGTTCAGAAATCAAGCTGGGAGATAATATGAGAAGCAAAAACGGGATATTATTGATTTTTTTTTTTACATCGAGCTGAGGAAAAAAGCAAAAACAGAACAGTATTGATATTTTTCTTCAATACGGGACATTATTGATATTTTTCTTGCATCGAGCTCAGAGGAAAAAAAGAAAAATGGGACATTGATATTTTTCTTCCATGGAGCTGATAGGAAAAAAGGAAAAACGGGATATTACTGATATTTTTTTTCCATCGAGCTCAGAGGAAAAAAGCAAAAACGAGACATTAATGATGATTTTTTTTACATCGAGCCGAGGAGAAAAAAAAATGAAACTACTCATATTTTTTTCCCATCGAGATAAGAGGAAAAAAGTGAAAACAGTATTGATATTTTTCTTCCACCAAGCAGAGAAAAACAGCAAAAACATGACATAACTCCTATTTCTCTTCCATTTTTTATTATTATATACACCTATTATTTTTTTTTTTTTTTTTTTTTTAGGGGTCGAAATTTCCTAGCTACACCTAGATATATATAATTTTTTTTTTTTTTTTTCATACCCTCCCATTATTCGGATCCTTGCATTACTCGGACGACTCCTTGGCCCAATTAGTCCGAATATGAGAGGTTTGACTGTAGTATTGATTCTTTTTTCCCCACCAAGCAGAGGAAAACAGCACAAACGTGACATAACTCCTATTTCTCTTCCATCGAACGAACCGAGTAAAAATAAGCAAAAATGGGACATAACAAATTTTTCTACCATTTCTATCACTCTAGCTTTCCTGATTTGTATTTGCTTGATTTCCACAACACTGCCCCATTAAACCCTTGAGACCCAGAATGTCATTTTCATTGTAATTTGGGTACCATTAGTCAATTTTTAGTGAATATAAGCAATATTTTATAGATATGACCTGTTTTGTATCCTTGTCGACAAACTAATTTAGTATATTTAGTTGCTTTTAGTAATTTTATGGCTAACAACATACAATTTTTTATAGTAAAGGAAAGATCTGAGCGTGAAGGGGTTAAATGTGTACTGTCTAAGTATCTAAGTCAATCAACCACCTGCCTAAATATAGTGATACTACCTTGGAAATCGAACATAACTTGGCGTTTGTTCGAATTCCAAGAAAATGTTCGAATCCTGGAGCAAAATATTCTCCAAAAAAAAGTTTGAATTCCAAGTTGTTCGAGATAAGGGGCGTTTGAGTTCCAAGATATCACTGTATACTGCCACACACTATTAACGCTATTATTCCAGATCAACACCGAATTCGCTTTAGTGGATGAAACTGTTTTTTCTGGTGAATTTTGATGCGTTTTGAATGAATCTGCTAACTGTTTGTCGCATTTATTTTATTTTTTTATTTTTTTAGTTAAAGGTTAGGTTAGGTATAGGTATGTTAGGTAAAGGTTAGGTTAGGTTAGGTTAGGTTAGGTTAGGTTAGGTTAGGTTAGGTAAAGGTTAGGTTAGGTTAGGTATAGGGTATGTTAGGTAAAGGTTAGGTATAGGGTATGTTAGGTATAGGGTATGTTAGGTAAAGGTTAGGTATAGGGTATGTTAGGTAAAGGTTAGGTATAGGGTATGTTAGGTTATAGGGTATGTTAGGTAAAGGGTTAGGTATAGGGTATGTTAGGTAAGGAGTTAGGTAAAGGTTAGGTAGATTAGGTTATAGGGTATGTTAGGTAAAGGTTAGGTATAGGTATAGGTATGTTAGGTAAAGGTTAGGTTAGGTAAAGGTTAGGTAAAGGTTAGGTAAAGGTTAGGTTAGGTTAGGTTAGGTTAGGTATAGGGTATGTTAGGTCAAGGTTAGGTATAGGGTATGTTAGGTCAAGGTTAGATATAGGGTATGTTAGGTCAAGGTTAGGTATAGGGTATGTTAGGTCAAGGTTAGGTATAGGGTATGTTAGGTCAAGGTTAGGTATAGGGTATGTTAGGTCAAGGTTAGGTATAGGGTATGTTAGGTTAGGTTAGGTATAGGGTATGTTAGGTTAGGTTAGGTATAGGGTATGTTAGGTAAAGGTTAGGTAAAGGTTAGGTATAGGGTCGGTTAGGTTCAATTTGTTGTTATTTTTCATTTTTGTTGCAAATCACACACAAAAAAAAAAAAAAAAAAAAAAAGTGAATTGCGACAGAAACGGTTAGCCGATTAATTCAAAACACATCAAAACACCAGAAAAAAAACTGTTTCGTCCACCAAAGTGAATTCGGTGTTGATCTGGAAATGAACACTATTAACTCTCCGCACTCACCTTCAGCTCCCCGAACCTGTAGTAGGAGAGTTTATACATGAGGCAGTTCAGGAGAGTCGCCGAGCCCTGTGAGTCGACTCGGAACTCCCCGCGGTCGGTGAAGTAGTCACTCTCCTGCAGGAAGATGAGTCAGGGGAATATTTAGTCTTCTTGTTGTATAGTCCTACTTGTATTTATTTAGTCTTCTTGTTGTATAGTCCTACTTGTATTTATTTAGTCTTCTTGTTGTATAGTCCTACTTGTATTTATTTAGTCTTCTTGTTGTATAGTCCTACTTGTATTTATTTAGTCTTCTTGTTGTATAGTCCT
Organism: Chionoecetes opilio; assembly: GCA_016584305.1. NCBI lineage: Eukaryota > Metazoa > Arthropoda > Malacostraca > Decapoda > Majidae > Chionoecetes > Chionoecetes opilio. The sequence continues at coordinate 61,396 of JACEEZ010019188.1, forward strand.
ACTTGTATTATTAGTCTTCTTGTTGTATAGTCCTACTTGTATTTATTTAGTCTTCTTGTTGTATAGTCCTACTTGTATTTATTTAGTCTTCTTGTTGTATAGTCCTACTTGTATTTATTTAGTCTTCTCTAGGATCTATTTTCTTTTGTAGTACTTATATCTATCAATGACCTGTCTTTTTGTGTTTGATTTTATTTTTCTTATAATGAAAATGACCTGACTTATAATGAAAATGACCTGACTTATAATGAAAATGACCTTACTTATAATGAAAATGACCTGACTTATAATGAAAATGACCTGACTTATAATGAAAATGACCTGACTTATAATGAAAATGACCCGACTTTTAATGAAAATGACCTGACTTTTAATGAAAATGACCTGACTTATAATGAAAATGACCTGACTTATAATGAAAATGACCTTACTTATAATGAAAATGACCTTACTTATAATGAAAATGACCTGACTTAATACACCTTACTATCCAACCTTGGAGACAGCTACTCGATTTGACCTAACCCATCCAATCCTCCTTTAAAAGTACTCTCTCTCTTTTTCTCCCTCACACACTCTCTCGCTCCCTCACTCTCTCTCTCCTTCCCTCACTCTCTCTCTCTCTCTCTCTCTCTCTCTCTCTCTCTCTCTCTCTCTCTCTCTCTCTCTCTCTCTCTCTCTCTCTCTCTCCTTCTCTCCCTCACTCTCACTCTCTCTCTCTCTCCTTCTCTCCCTCACTCTCTCTCTCTCTCTCCTTCCCTACCTCACTCTCTCTCTCTCCTTCCATCACACACTCTCTCTCTCTCGTTGTATTTTCACTTGATTTTTATTGGATCTTATTAGTTTTCATTTTTACATACAAGAATAAAACAAGAGGAAGGAGGAGGAGGAGCAAGAGAAGAGGAGAAGGAAAAGAAGAAGAGGAGAGGGAAGAAGAAGAGGAGGAGGAGGAAGAGGGACCTGTAGGATTTTTAAGAAAACAATTAATAAAAAAAATTATAAAAAAAAATCTCCCTCCCTCTCACCTTGATGTCCTTAGGATGTTCTCCCTCGGCAATCCGCACCATCCAAAGGAACTTATTAATGTCGTCGCCGGAATACCCAATCACGCCGCCAAAAATAACCAGCACGTAATCCACATCGAGAGCCGTCATGATCTCGTAGGCGGCGGTCTCGTTGGACGACATCGCCTTGCCGACCAGCGCTATGTGCGAATTGTTCCACGTGTTGTTGTCGACTAGCGTGGTACGGTTGGCCATCCCGGCAATCTGGTAGCCGTAGTCCCACCACGACATGACTCTCGCGTCGACGGCCGAGTTCTTCGCCAGCCAGTAGTACGCCTCGCGGAAGTCGTCTAGGATCTGTCGGGTCCTGGGGGAGGGACGAAGAAAGAAAATACAGTAAAACCTCTCATATTCGGACTAATTGGGCCAAGGAGTGGTCCGAGTAATGCAAGGATCCGAATAATGGGGGGATTATATATGGGGGGATATGAATAATAAAAAAAATTAAAAAATCAATAAAAAAAAAATCTAGGTGTAGTATAGTATATAGCTAGGAAATTTCGACCCCTTATAAAAAAAAAAAAATAAAAAAAAAAAATCCAGATGTATATATTATAGCTAGGAAATTCCGACCCTAAAAAAAAAAAAAAAAAAAAAAAAAAAAAAAAAAAAAAAGCCGAATAATGTCAAAGTCCGTATAATGAGGGTCCGAATACGAGAGGTTTTACTGTATGTACTAAAAAAATAAATCAATAAAGTGCGGTATAATATGAGGTGTGTTTGTGCTTGAATTGATTTGCCACAACCTGCCAAGATATATTTGTTTATCCCGCATTTAATTCAGCGTTTGGTGGAACAGAACGCCTGAAAACTGTAAGAAGATGGAATAGAACGCCTGAAAACTGTAACAAAATGGAATAGAACGCCTGAAAACTGTAACAAAATGGAACAGAACGCCTGAAAACTGTAACAAAATGGAACAGAACGCCTGAAAACTGTAACAAAATGGAATAGAACGCCTGAAAAAGTAACAAAAATGGAACAGAACGGCTGAAAACTGTAACAAAATGGAACAGAACGCCTGAAAACTGTAACAAATGGAACCAGAACGCCTGAAAACTGTACAACAAAATGGAACAGAACGGCTGAAAACTGTACAAAATGGAACAGAACGCCTGAAAACTGAACAAAATGGAACAGAACGGCTGAAAAACTGTAACAAAATGGAACAGAACGCCTGAAAACTGTAACAAAATGGAACAGAACGCCTGAAAACTGTAAACAAAATGGAACAGAACGGCTGAAAACTGTAACAAAATGGAACAGAAACGCCTGAAAACTAACAAAATGGAAACAGAACGGCTGAAAACTGAACAAAATGGAACAGAACGCCTGAAAACTGTAACAAAATGGAAACAGAACGGCTGAAAACTGTAACAAAATGGAACAGAACGCCTGAAAACTGTAACAAAATGGAACAGAACGCTGAAAACTAACAAAATGGAACAGAACGCCTGAAAACTGTAACAAAATGGAACAGAACGGCTGAAAACTGTAACAAAATGGAACAGAACGCCTGAAAACTGTAACAAAATGGAACAGAACGGCTGAAAACTGTAACAAAATGGAACAGAACGGCTGAAAACTGTAACAAAATGGAACAGAACGGCTGAAAACTGTAAGAAGATGGAATAGAACGGCTGAAAACTGTAACAAAATGGAACAGAACGCCTGAAAACTGTAAGAAGATGGAATAGAACGGCTGAAAACTGTAACAAAATGGAACAGAACGGATGAAAACTGTAACAAAATGGAAAGAACGCCTGAAAACTGTAACAAAATGGAACAGAACACCTGAAAACTGTAACAAAATGGAACAGAACGCCTGCAAACTGTAACAAAATGGAACAGAACGCCTGAAAACTGTAACAAAATGGAACAGAACGCCTGAAAACTGTAACAAAATGGAACAGAACGGCTGAAAACTGTAACAAAAATGGAACAGAACGCCTGAAAACTGTAACAAAATGGAATAGAACGCTGAAAACTGTAACAAAATGGAATAGAACGGCTGAAAACTGTAACAAAATGGAACAGAAACGCCTGAAAACTAACAAAATGGAACAGAACGCCTGAAAACTGTAACAAGATGGAAAAAACGGCTGGAAAACTGTAACAAAATGGAACAGAACGCCTGAAAACTGTAACAAAATGGAACAGAACGGCTGAAAACTGTAACAAGATGGAATAGAACGGCTGAAAACTGTAACAAAATGGAACAGAACGCCTGAAAACTAACAAAATGGAACAGAACGCCTGAAAACTGTAACAAAATGGAACAGAACGGCTGAAAAACTGTAACAAAATGGAACAGAACGCCTGAAAACTGTAACAAAATGGAATAGAACGCCTGAAAAACTGTAACAAAATGGAACAGAACGGCTGAAAACTGTAACAAAATGGAACAGAACGCCTGAAAACTGTAACAAAATGGAACAGAAACGGCTGAAAACTGTAACAAAATGGAAATAGAACGGCTGAAAACTGTAAACAAAATGGAACAGAACACCTGAAAACTGTAACAAAATGGAACAGAACGGCTGAAAACTAACAAAATGGAATAGAACGCCTGAAAACTGTAACAAAATGGAACAGAACGCCTGAAAACTGTAACAAAATGGAATAGAACGCCTGAAAACTGTAACAAAATGGAATAGAACGCCTGAAAAACTGTAACAAAATGGAACAGAACGCCTGAAAACTGTAACAAAATGGAATAGAACGCCTGAAAACTGTAACAAATGGAATAGAACGCCTGAAAACTAACAAAATGGAACAGAACGCCTGAAAACTGTAACAAAATGGAACAGAACGCCTGAAAACTGTAAGAAGATGGAATAGAACGCCTGAAAACTGTAACAAAATGGAACAGAACGCCTGAAAACTGTAACAAAATGGAACAGAACGGCTGAAAACTGTAACAAAATGGAACAGAACGGCTGAAAACTGTAACAAAATGGAATAGAACGCCTGAAAACTGTAACAAAATGGAAAAGAACGCCTGAAAACTGTAACAAAATGGAACAGAACGCCTGAAAACTGTAACAAAATGGAACAGAACGGCTGAAAACTGTAACAAAATGGCTGAAAACTGTAACAAAATGGAACAGAACACCTGAAAACTGTAACAAAATGGAACAGAACGGCTGAAAACTGTAACAAAATGGAACAGAACACCTGAAAACTGTAACAAAATGGAACAGAACGGCTGAAAACTAACAAAATGGAACAGAACGGCTGAAAACTGTAACAAAATGGAACAGAAACGCTGAAAAACTGTAACAAAATGGAACAGAACGGCTGAAAACTGTAACAAAATGGAATAGAACGCCTGAAAACTGTAACAAAATGGAATAGAACGCCTGAAAACTGTAACAAAATGGAATAGAACGCCTGAAAACTGTAACAAAATGGAACAGAACGCCTGAAAACTGTAACAAAATGGAACAGAACGGCTGAAAACTGTAACAAAATGGAAACAGAACGCCTGAAAACTAACAAAATGGAACAGAACGGCTGAAAACTAACAAAATGGAACAGAACGCCTGAAAACTGTAACAAAATGGAACAGAACGGCTGAAAACTGTAACAAAATGGAACAGAACGCCTGAAAACTGTAACAAAATGGAAAGACGCAAAAACAAAGAAAAACGAGCTGGAAAAACCTAAACAAAAAATGGAACAGAACGCCTGAAAAACTGTAACAAAATGGAACAGAACGGCTGAAAACTGTAACAAAATGGAACAGAACGCCTGAAAACTGTAACAAAATGGAACAGAACGGCTGAAAACTGTAACAAAATGGAACAGAAACGGCTGAAAACTGTAACAAAATGGAAACAGAACGGCCTGAAAACTGTAAGAAGATGGAATAGAACGGCTGAAAACTGTAACAAAATGGAACAGAACGCCTGAAAACTGTAAGAAGATGGAACAGAACGGCTGAAAAACTGTAACAAAATGGAACAGAACGGCTGAAAACTGTAACAAAATGGAACAGAAACGCCTGAAAAACTGTAACAAAATGGAACAGAACACCTGAAAACTGTAACAAAATGGAACAGAACGCCTGAAAACTGTAACAAAATGGAACAGAACGCCTGAAAACTGTAACAAAAATGGAACAGAACGCCTGAAAACTGTAACAAAATGGAACAGAAACGGCTGAAAACTGTAACAAAATGGAACAGAACGCTGAAAACTGTAACAAAATGGAATAGAACGCCTGAAAAACTGTAACCAGAACATGGAATAGAAACGGCTGAAAAACTGTAACAAAATGGAACAGAACGCCTGAAAACTAACAAAATGGAACAGAACGCCTGAAAACTGTAACAAGATGGAATAGAACGGCTGAAAAACTGTAACAAAATGGAACAGAACGCCTGAAAAACTGTAACAAAATGGAACAGAACGGCTGAAAACTGTAACAAAGATGGAATAGAACGGCTGAAAACTGTAACAAAATGGAACAGAACGCCTGAAAACTGTAACAAAATGGAACAGAACGCCTGAAAACTGTAACAAAATGGAACAGAACGGCTGAAAACTGTAACAAAATGGAACAGAACGCCTGAAAACTGTAACAAAATGGAATAGAACGCCTGAAAACTGTAACAAAATGGAACAGAACGGCTGAAAACTGTAACAAAATGGAACAGAACGCCTGAAAACTGTAACAAAATGGAACAGAACGGCTGAAAACTGTAAACAAAATGGAATAGAACGGCTGAAAACTGTAACAAAAGGAACAGAACACCTGAAAACTGTAACAAAATGGAAAGAACGGCTGAAAAACTAACAAAATGGAATAGAACGCCTGAAAACTGTAACAAAATGGAACAGAACGCCTGAAAACTTAACAAAATGGAATAGAACGCTGAAAACTGTAACAAAATGGAATAGAACGCCTGAAAACTGTAACAAAATGGAACAGAACGCCTGAAAACTGTAACAAAATGGAATAGAAACGCCTGAAAAACTGTAACAAAATGGAATAGAACGCCTGAAAACTAACAAAATGGAACAGAACGCCTGAAAACTGTAACAAAATGGAACAGAACGCCTGAAAACTGTAAGAAGATGGAATAGAACGCCTGAAAACTGTAACAAAATGGAACAGAACGCCTGAAAACTGTAACAAAATGGAACAGAACGGCTGAAAAACTGTAACAAAATGGAACAGAACGGCTGAAAACTAACAAAATGGAATAGAACGCTGCTGAAAAAACTGCAACTAACAAAATGGAACAGAACGCCTGAAAAACTAACAAAATGGAACAGAACGCCTGAAAACTGTAACAAAATGGAACAGAACGGCTGAAAACTGTAACAAAATGGCTGAGAAAACTGTAACAAAATGGAACAGAACACCTGAAAACTGTAACAAAATGGAACAGAACGCGCTGAAAACTGTAACAAAATGGAAACAGAAACACCTGAAAACTGTAACAAAATGAGAACAGAACAAGGCTGAAAACTGTAACAAAATGGAACAGAACGGCTGAAAAACTGTAACAAAATGGAACAGAACGCCTGAAAAACTGTAACAAAATGGAACAGAAACGGCTGAAAACTGTAACAAAATGGAATAGAACGCCTGAAAACTGTAACAAAATGGAATAGAACGCCTGAAAACTGTAACAAAATGGAATAGAACGCCTGAAAACTGTAACAAAATGGAACAGAACGGCTGAAAAACTGTAACAAAATGGAACAGAACGCTGAAAACTAACAAAATGGAATAGAACGCCTGAAAACTGTAACAAAATGGAATAGAACGCCTGAAAACTGTAACAAAATGGAATAGAACGCCTGAAAACTGTAACAAAATGGAACAGAACGCCTGAAAACTGTAACAAAATGGAACAGAACGCCTGAAAACTAACAAAATGGAATAGAACGCCTGAAAACTGTAACAAAATGGAATAGAAACGCCTGAAAACTGTAACAAAATGGAACAGAACGCCTGAAAACTGTAACAAAATGGAACAGAACGCCTGAAAACTAACAAAATGGAATAGAACGCCTGAAAACTGTAACAAAATGGAACAGAACGCCTGAAAACTGTAACAAAATGGAACAGAACGCCTGAAAACTGTAACAAAATGGAATAGAACGCCTGAAAACTGTAACAAAATGGAATAGAACGCCTGAAAACTGTAAAAGAAATGATGGAATAGAACGCCTGAAAACTAACAAAATGGAACAGAACGCCTGAAAAACTGTAACAAAATGGAACAGAACGCCTGAAAACTGTAAGAAGATGGAATAGAACGCCTGAAAACTGTAACAAAATGGAACAGAACGCCTGAAAACTGTAACAAAATGGAACAGAACGGCTGAAAAACTGTAACAAAATGGAATAGAACGCCTGAAAACTGTAACAAAATGGAAACAGAACGCCTGAAAACTGTAACAAAATGGAACAGAACGCTGAAAAACTGTAAAAAATGGAACAGAACGGCTGAAAACTGTAACAAAATGGAACAGAACGCCTGAAAACTGTAAAGAAGATGGAATAGAACGCCTGAAAACTGTAACAAAATGGAACAGAACGCCTGAAAAACTGTAACAAAATGGAACAGAACGCTGAAAAAACTAACAAAATGGAACAGAACGCTGAAAACTGTAACAAAATGGAACAGAACGCCTGAAAAACTGTAACAAAATGGAATAGAACGGCTGAAAACTGTAACAAAATGGAACAGAACGGCTGAAAACTGTAACAAAATGGAACAGAACGCTCATGGAAAGAATGAAACTAACAAAATGGAATAGAACGCCTGAAAACTGTAACAAAATGGAACAGAACGGCTGAAAACTGTAACAAAATGGAACAGAACGGCTGAAAACTGTAACAAAATGGAACAGAACGGCTGAAAAACTGTAACAAAATGGAACAGAACGGCTGAAAACTAACAAAATGGAAACAGAACGGCTGAAAACTGTAACAAAATGGAACAGAACGCTGAAAAACTAACAAAATGGAACAGAAACGGCTGAAAACTGTAACAAAATGGAACAGAACGGCTGAAAACTAACAAAATGGAACAGAACGGCTGAAAACTGTAACAAAATGGAAACAGAACGGCTGAAAACTGTAACAAAATGGAACAGAACGGCTGAAAAAAAACTGTAACAAAATGGAACAGAACGGCTGAAAACTAACAAAATGGAACAGAACGGGCTGAAAAAACTGTAACAAAATGGAACAGAACGCCTGAAAACTGTAACAAAATGGAACAGAACGGCTGAAAACTGTAACAAAATGGAACAGAACGGCTGAAAAACTAACAAAATGGAACAGAACGGCTGAAAAACTGTAACAAAATGGAACAGAACGCCTGAAAACTAACAAAATGGAACAGAATGCCTGAAAACTGTAACAAAATGGAATAGAACGCCTGAAAACTGTAACAAAAATGGAACAGAACGCCTGAAAACTGTAACAAAATGGAACAGAACGCCTGAAAACTGTAACAAAATGGAACAGAACGGCTGAAAACTGTAACAAAATGGAACAGAACGCCTGAAAAACAGTAACAAAATGGAACAGAACGGCTGAAAACTGTAACAAAATGGAACAGAAGGGCTGAAAACTGTAACAAAATGGAACAGAACGGCTGAAAACTGTAACAAATGGAATAGAACGCCTGAAAACTAACAAAATGGAACAGAACGGCTGAAAACTAACAAAATGGAACAGAACACCTGAAAACTGTAACAAAATGGAAACAGAAGGGCTGAAAACTAACAAAATGGAACAGAACGGCTGAAAACTGTAACAAAATGGAACAGAACGGCTGAAAACTAACAAAATGGAACAGAACGGCTGAAAACTGTAACAAAATGGAATAGAACGGCTGAAAACTGTAACAAAATGGAACAGAACGCCTGAAAACTAACAAAATGGAACAGAACGGCTGAAAACTAACAAAATGGAACAGAACGGCTGAAAACTGTAACAAAATGGAATAGAACGGCTGAAAAACTGTAACAAAATGGAACAGAACGCCTGAAAACTGTAACAAAATGGAACAGAACGGCTGAAAACTAACAAAATGGAACAGAACGCCTGAAAACTAACAAAATGGAACAGAACGCCTGAAAACTGTAACAAAATGGAACAGAACGGCTGAAAACTAACAAAATGGAAACAGAACGGCTGAAAACTGTAACAAAATGGAACAGAACGCCTGAAAACTGTAACCAAAATGGAACAGAACGCCTGAAAACTGTAACAAAATGGAACAGAACGCCTGAAAACTGTAACAAAATGGAACAGAACGCCTGCAAACTGTAACAAAATGGAACAGAACGGCTGAAAACTGTAACAAAATGGAACAGAACGGCTGAAAACTGTAACAAAATGGAATAGAACGGCTGAAAACTGTAACAAAATGGAACAGAACACCTGAAAACTGTAACAAAATGGAACAGAACGGCTGAAAACTAACAAAATGGAATAGAACGCCTGAAAACTGTAACAAAATGGAACAGAAACGCCTGAAAACTAACAAAATGGAATAGAACGCCTGAAAACTGTAACAAAATGGAATAGAACGCCTGAAAACTGTAACAAAATGGAACAGAACGCCTGAAAACTGTAACAAAATGGAATAGAACGCCTGAAAACTGTAACAAAATGGAATAGAACGCCTGAAAAACTAACAAAATGGAACAGAACGCCTGAAAAACTGTAACAAAATGGAACAGAACGGCTGAAAAACTAACAAAATGGAACAGAACGCCTGAAAACTGTAACAAAATGGAACAGAACGCCTGAAAACTCTAACAAAATGGAACAGAACGGCTGAAAACTGTAACAAAATGGAACAGAAACGGCTGAAAAACTGTAACAAAATGGAATAGAACGCCTGAAAACTGTAACAAAATGGAACAGAACGCCTGAAAACTAACAAAATGGAACAGAACGCCTGAAAACTGTAACAAAATGGAACAGAACGGCTGAAAACTGTAACAAAATGGAACAGAACGGCTGAAAAACTGTAACAAAATGGAACAGAACGGCTGAAAACTAACAAAATGGAACAGAACACCTGAAAACTGTAACAAAATGGAACAGAACGGCTGAAAACTGTAACAAAATGGAACAGAACGGCTGAAAACTGTAACAAAATGGAACAGAACGCCTGAAAACTGTAACAAAATGGAACAGAACGGCTGAAAACTGTAACAAAATGGAATAGAACGCCTGAAAACTGTAACAAAATGGAATAGAACGCCTGAAAACTGTAACAAAATGGAATAGAACGCCTGAAAACTGTAACAAAATGGAACAGAACGGCTGAAAACTGTAACAAAATGGAACAGAACGGCTGAAAACTGTAACAAAATGGAATAGAACGCCTGAAAACTGTAACAAAATGGAATAGAACGCCTGAAAACTGTAACAAAATGGAATAGAACGCCTGAAAACTGTAACAAAATGGAACAGAACGCCTGAAAACTGTAACAAAATGGAATAGAACGCCTGAAAACTGTAACAAAATGGAATAGAACGCCTGAAAACTGTAACAAAATGGAATAGAACGCCTGAAAACTGTAACAAAATGGAACAGGAACGCCTGAAAACTGTAACAAAATGGAACAGAACGCCTGAAAACTGTAACAAAATGGAACAGAACGCCTGAAAACTGTAACAAAATGGAATAGAACGCCTGAAAACTGTAACAAAATGGAACAGAACGCCTGAAAACTGTAACAAAATGGAACAGAACGCCTGAAAACTGTAACAAATGGAATAGAAACCCCTGAAAACTAACAAAATGGAACAGAAACGCCTGAAAAACTGTAACAAATGGAACAGAACGCCTGAAAACTGTAAGATGGAATAGAACGCCTGAAAACTGTAACAAAATGAAACAGAACGCCTGAAAACTGTAACAAAATGGAACAGAACGGCTGAAAACTGTAACAAAATGGAACAGAACGCCTGAAAACTGTAACAAAATGGAACAGAACGCCTGAAAACTGTAAGATGGAATAGAACGCCTGAAAACTGTAACAAAATGAAACAGAACGCCTGAAAACTGTAACAAAATGAACAGAACGGCTGAAAACTGTAACAAAATGGAATAGAACGCTGAAAACTGTAACAAAATGGAACAGAACGCCTGAAAACGTAACAAAATGGAACAGAACGCCTGAAAACTGTAACAAAATGGAACAGAACGGCTGAAAACTGTAACAAAATGGAACAGAACGCCTGAAAACTGTAAGAAGATGGAATAGAACGCCTGAAAACTGTAACAAAATGGAACAGACCGCCTGAAAACTGTAACAAAATGGAACAGAACGGCTGAAAACTGTAACAAAATGGAACAGAACGGCTGAAAACTGTAACAAAATGGAACAGAACGCCTGAAAACTGTAACAAAATGGAATAGAACGGCTGAAAACTGTAACAAAATGGAACAGAACGGCTGAAAAACTGTAACAAAATGGAACAGAACGCCTGAAAACTAACAAAATGGAATAGAACGCCTGAAAACTGTAACAAAATGGAACAAAAACGGCTGAAAACTGTAACAAAATGGAACAGAACGGCTGAAAACTGTAACAAAATGGAACAGAACGGCTGAAAACTGTAACAAAATGGAACAGAACGGCTTGAAAACTAACAAAATGGAACAGAACGGCTGAAAACTGTAACAAAATGGAACAGAACGCCTGAAAACTGTAACAAAATGGAACAGAACGGCTGAAAACTGTAACAAAATGGAACAGAACGGCTGAAAACTAACAAAATGGAACAGAACGGCTGAAAACTGTAACAAAATGGAACAGAACGGCTGAAAACTGTAACAAAATGGAACAGAACGGCTGAAAACTAACAAAATGGAACAGAACGGCTGAAAACTGTAACAAAATGGAACAGAACGGCTGAAAACTGTAACAAAATGGAACAGAACGCCTGAAAACTGTAACAAAATGGAACAGAACGGCTGAAAACTGTAACAAAATGGACAGAACGGCTGAAACTAACAAAATGGAACAGAACGGCTGAAAACTGTAACAAAATGGAACAGAACGCCTGAAAACTAACAAAATGGAACAGAATGCCTGAAAACTAACAAATGGAATAGAACGCCTGAAAACTGTAACAAAATGGAACAGAACGCCTGAAAACTGTAACAAAATGGAACAGAACGCCTAAAAAACTGTAACAAAATGGAACAGAACGGCTGAAAACTGTAAACAAAATGGAACAGAACGCCTGAAAACTGTAACAAAATGGAACAGAACGGCTGAAAAACGTAACAAAATGGAACAGAAGGGCTGAAAACTGTAACAAAATGGAACAGAACGGCTGAAAACTGTAACAAAATGGAATAGAACGCCTGAAAACTGTAACAAAATGGAACAGAACGGCTGAAAACTAACAAAATGGAACAGAACACCTGAAAACTGTAACAAAATGGAACAGAAGGGCTGAAAACTAACAAAATGGAACAGAACGGCTGAAAAACTGTAACAAAATGGAACAGAACGGCTGAAAACTAACAAAATGGACAGAACGGCTGAAAACTGTAACAAAATGGAATAGAACGGCTGAAAACTGTAACAAAATGGAACAGAACGCCTGAAAACTGTAACAAAATGGAACAGAACGGCTGAAAACTAACAAAATGGAACAAAAACGGCTGAAAACTGTAACAAAATGGAATAGAACGGCTGAAAACTAACAAAATGGAACAGAACGCCTGAAAACTAACAAAATGGAACAGAACGGCTGAAAACTAACAAAATGGAACAGAACGCCTGAAAACTAACAAAATGGAACAGAAACGCCTGAAAACTGTAACAAAATGGAACAGAACGGCTGAAAACTAACAAAATGGAACAGAACGGCTGAAAACTGTAACAAAATGGAACAGAACGCCTGAAAACTGTAACAAAATGGAACAGAACGCCTGAAAACTGTAACAAAATGGAACAGAACGGCTGAAAACTGTAACAAAATGGAACAGAACGGCTGAAAACTAACAAAATGGAATAGAACGCCTGAAAACTGTAACAAAATGGAACAGAACGGCTGAAACTGTAACAAAATGGAACAGAACGCCTGAAAACTGTAACAAAATGGAACAGAACGGCTGAAAAACTGTAACAAAATGGAACAGAACGCCTGAAAAACTGTAACAAAATGGAACAGAACGCCTGAAAACTGTAACAAAATGGAACAGAACGCCTGCAAACTGTAACAAAATGGAACAGAACGGCTGAAAACTGTAACAAAATGGAACAGAACGGCTGAAAACTGTAAACAAAATGGAACAGAACGCCTGAAAAACTGTAACAAAATGGAACAGAACGGCTGAAAACTGTAACAAAATGGAACAAGAACGGCTGAAAACTGTAACAAAAGGGAACAGAACGGCTGAAAACTGTAACAAAATGGAACAGAACGCTGAAAACTAACAAAATGGAACAGAACGGCTGAAAACTGTAACAAAATGGAACAGAACGCCTGAAAACTGTAAAAAATGGAACAGAACGGCTGAAAACTAACAAAATGGAACAGAACGGCTGAAAACTGTAACAAAATGGAACAGAACGCCTGAAAACTGTAACAAAATGGAACAGAACGGCTGAAAACTGTAAAAAAAATGGAACAGAACGGCTGAAAACTGTAAACAAAATGGAACAGAACGGCTGAAAACTGTAACAAAATGGAACAGAACGGCTGAAAACTAACAAAATGGAACAGAACGGCTGAAAACTAACAAAATGGAACAGAACGCCTGAAAACTAACAAAATGGAACAGAACGCCTGAAAACTGTAACAAAATGGAACAGAAACGGCTGAAAACTGTAACAAAATGGAACAGAACGGCTGAAAACTGTAACAAAATGGAACAGAACGGCTGAAAACTAACAAAATGGAACAGAAACGGCTGAAAACTGTAACAAAATGAACAGAACGGCTGAAAACTAAAAAAATGGAACAGAACGCCTAAAAAACTGTAACAAAATGGAACAGAACGGCTGAAAACTGTAACAAAATGGAACAGAACGGCTGAAAACTAACAAAATGGAACAGAACGCCTGAAAACTAACAAAATGGAAAAGAACGCCTGAAAACTGTAACAAAATGGAACAGAACGCCTGAAAACTAACAAAATGGAACAGAACGGCTGAAAACTGTAACAAAATGGAACAGAACGCCTGAAAACTGTAACAAAATGGAACAGAACGCCTGAAAACTGTAACAAAATGGAACAGAACGCCTGAAAACTGTAACAAAATGGAACAGAACGCCTGAAAACTGTAACAAAATTGAACAGAACGCCTGAAAACTGTAACAAAATTTAACAGAACACCTGAAAACTAATAAAATGGAACAGAACGCCTGAAAACTGTAACAAAATGGAACAGAACGCCTGAAAACTGTAACAAAATGGAACAGAACGCCTGAAAACTGTAACAAAATGGAACAGAACGGCTGAAAACTGTAACAAAATGGAACAGAACGCCTGAAAACTGTAACAAAATGGAACAGAACGGCTGAAAACTGTAACAAAATGGAACAGAACGCCTGAAAACTGTAACAAAATGGAACAGAACGGCTGAAAACTGTAACAAAGCATCAAGTAAAGACCAGGACCTACATGCTAAAATGACATAAATATAGTAGGTAATATAGTTTAATGATATAGTAGGTATAATATAATGTAGGTAACAACAATAAGGTCAATCCAGCCTTACCCGTCCTGTCCATAAGAAGCCAGTACAATGGAGGGCGAGGAGTAGGCGTTGGAGGTGACCCAGGTACAATGGACGGAGAACATCATCAGCACCATCAGCACCGCCACGATGACCATGCTGCGGATGTTGACGCCGAGGCCATCGCTGCTGGACTGGGGGCGAGGCGGGGAATAATAAAGAATAATACTAGTAATAGTAGTAATACTAGGAATAAACTAGAAGAAGAGGTGATAGCAGCAAGGAGTGTGCATCAATTGAAAGAGAAACTGGATAGATATAGACATAGACAGAACAATAGATGAAGATAGATGCACAATAATAGATGAAGATAGATGCACAATAATAGATGAAGATAGATGCACAATAATAGATGAAGATAGATGCACAATAATAGATGAAGATAGATGCACAATAATAGATGAAGATGGATGCACAATAATAGATGAAGATAGATGCACAATAATAGATGAAGATAGATGCACAATAATAGATGAAGATAGATGCACAATAATAGATGAAGATAGATGCACAATAATAGATGAAGATAGATGCACAATAATAAAGAATACTAGACAATAAAGACTAGACACTAGGTGGAGACAGGACCAGAGGAGTATGGATCAGGCCCTGGGTGCTACCACTATAGTCTTTCTATTTCATGAGTCACTTTAGATGTGGCTGGCGGGATTAGCGGATAGGCCACATCATCGCCGCTACTCTCTCTCTCTCTCATATTGTTAATTATTAACCACTTCTAAATGAGTTTTAAATACCTTGTGTACATTTGATTATATGATAAGACCATATAATTCTACGTATGATTAGTTTTCCGAGGACAAAACAATGACCTTGTATACATCCCTAAAAGTTGCATTGCACAAGCATTGCTTGTGCGACGTTCTCAGGTAGGGTGAGCAGGTCAGCGCTCAGGACCTGACCTGCGGGCTGCGGTCGTCATTCACTCATTCGAGGTCATCCACCATAAAAGCTTAATTCCGCTACATCTCGCTCATGTGTTCTCCACAGCCAAGCCAAAGAAATTATTTATAACATAAATAAATGTTTCTTAGAAGATAAGGCAAATAGAAGTCCTTTAGGAGGGAGGAGAGGAGGAGAGAGGGAAGGAGGGAGGGAAGGTGGGTGAGAGAGGAGTTAGTGGGTGGTGGCAACACAGCTAGCGGTCATACGCCTCAGGCAGCCACATCTAAACTGACTCCATGAAATAGAAAGACTATATGTAAACACACACACACACACACACACACACCTGCTGTTCGTGCTTCATCTTCCTCAACTTTCCCGCTTTATCATACTTGTTGTTCTTCTCGCCGTCGTCCTCCTCGTCGCTGGAGTCTCCCGTGCGTGGCCGAGACTGTTCCTCCTCCTGTGGGGCGAGGGAGGGGTGAGAAAGGGAGCAGGGAAGAAAGAAAAAGGTGAGAAAGGGAACAGGTAAGAGAATATAACAAGGAGGGGTGGGCCAATTTCGTTCGGGAGGTGTCTTGTTACTCCTCGCTTGAAAAGATTTAAGTCGTAGGAAGGTGGAAAAATAGAAACAGAGAGTTCCAGAGTTTATCAGTGAAGGGGACGAAAGAGTGAAGATAGTGGTTAACTCTTGCATTAGTAAGATGGACAGAATAGAGAGACATATCTAAGACATAATACATTAGAGGTACGTTAAGTAATACCCTACCCTGCTGTTCCTACACCCCTCTGCACCTTCAGGAAGAGACATAAGACATCAGAGGTAAGTTAAGTAATGCCCTGCCCTCCCTTCCCCCATCTTCCTTCTTCCTTCCTTCCCCCATCTTCCTTCTTCACCTCAAGTTAAGTAATGCCCTGCCCTTCTTTCTTCCCCCATCTTCCTTCTTCACCTCGTTAAGTAATGCCCTGCCCTTCTTTCTACCCCCATCTTCCTTCTTTACCTCGTTAAGTAATGCCCTGCCCTTCTTTCTTCCCCCATCCTTCTTCTTCCTTCCTACCCCATCTTCCTTCTTTACCTCGTTAAGTAATGCCCTGCCCTCTTCTTCCCTTTCTTTACCCCATCTTCACAGTAATGCCTGCCCTTCTCTACCCCCATCTTCCTTCTTCTATCTCAGTTAAGTAATGCCCTGCCCTTCTTTCTACCCCATCTTCCTTCTTCCTTCTTCCCCCATCTTCCTTCTTTATCTCAAGTTAAGTAATGCCCTGCCCTTCTTTCTACCCCCATCTTCCTTCTTCCTTCCTTCCCCCATCTTCCTTCTTCATCTCAAGTTAAGTAATGCCCTGCCCTTCCTACCCCCATACGCACCTTCAAGAAGACTTCAAAGAGGCGCGAGAACACTATGCCGCCCAGCACGCAGACCACGGGGGTGAGGGTGAGCATGAGGCGCACCATCACGCCGGCGAAGTACACCGCACTCACCGCGAACAACACAACTGTGGGGCGAGACGGGGCGCGACGTGAGAAAAGGTATATATAAAGGTAATACAGGTAGGTCAACACACCCACTACAAGGTCAAGGTAATACAGGTAGGTAAACACACCCACTACAAGGTCAAGGTAATACAGTTAGGTCAACACAGCCACTACAAGGTCAAGGTCAAGACAAGGCCGGGGCACTCACTGAACACCCGCTCGTCGTTGATGGTCTTGATGCAGTACCAGAGGCCGACGGGGAAGGTGGGCACCAGGATGTGAAGGTCAAAGAAGAAGCTGAACCAGGTGGTGGGCTGGTGCTCCGAGACTGACGCGATGATGGGGATGTGGATCTTGGCATAACCCGTGTCCCACAGAGAGTAAAACCTGAGAGGAAGGAGGAAGATGAGATGTGATTCAGAGTTATTACTTTTCATATATTCTCTTTTTTTATATACATCATAAGCGGCTGACCAATGGGATAATAATAAAATACAAAAAGCCCGCTAGCAGCCAGCCTTCTTTTTTTATTTCTTTTTTATTCTCTATTTAAATAATAAAAACAACATCCAGGTTCTTTGTGGTCTTTTCTGTCCTAAGCTGGTCCTAAAAATATAAATAATAATAAATAAGAGCTTTGTAAGACCCCAGAGAGCAGATAGACCAGACCCCATGTGCCTTATTACTTCAAAAAGCGAACAAAAAAAGCTTCGTAATATCACAGAAGAGCCGCCCTCGTCCTGACCTGCCGCTCCAGGGTGCCACCACGCCCATCCAGGTGAGTCCCACCACCACCATGAACACCGCCCCCGCCGCAATGCCCGCCGCCACCAGGAAGAAGTGCCGGAACTCTGCCTGGGACATGACGCTCTGCAGGTACTTCAGCACCGCCACCGCGTTGATCAGCGCAAACACTCCTGGAGGGGGGAGAGGGGAGGTTGTGTAGGGGTGGTGAGTTGGGGGGGAGAAAGAGAGGTTGTGTGGGGGGATGAGTTTGTGTAGGGGTGGTGAGTGGGGGGATGAGTTTGTGTAGGGGTATATGGTTATGGAGGTTATGTAGATGGATGTATGGGGTGGTTAGGTGGATGATGTTATGTAGGGGTGGTTAGGGTTATGTAGGGTGGTTAGAGGGTGGATGATGTTATGTAGGGGTGGTTAGGGTTATGTAGGGTGGTTAGAGGGTGGATGAGGTTATTCATGGGTTGATAAGGTAGTGTAGGGGTGGTTAGTGGGTGGTTGAGGCTGTGTACAAAAATATGAAAAAATTGGGATGGCTAAAATGGATGAAAAAATGGATAAAATATATATATATATATATATATTAACACATGCCCAAGAAAACGACACACACACACACACACACGTCCCCACCTACACCTACACACACACACACGTCCCCACCTACACACCTACACACACGTCCCCACCTACACCTACACCTACACACACACACGTCCCCACCTACACACACACACACACACACATCCCCACCTACACACACACGTCCCCACCTACACAACACTCACACACACACTCCCACCTACACACACACGTCCCCACCTACCACATACACACTCCCACCTACACACACACACACACACACACGTCCCACCTACACCCACAACATCCCACCTACACACACACACGTCCCCACCTACACACATACACACACAGTCCCCACCTACACCTACACACGTCACCACCTACACACTCACCACACACACGTCCCCACCTACACACACACACACACGTCCCCACCTACACACACCATCCACACACACACACACGTCCCCACCTACAACACACTCCACTACCACACACACACGTCCCACCTACAACACACACACGTCCACCTACACACACACACACGTCCCCACCTAACACACACGCCCCACCTACACACACACACGTCCCCACCTACACACACACACACGTCCCCACCTACACACACACGTCCCCACCTAACACACACACACGTCCCACCTACACACACACACACACACACGTCCCCACCTACACACAACCA
Source organism: Chionoecetes opilio (assembly GCA_016584305.1). Taxonomy (NCBI): domain Eukaryota; kingdom Metazoa; phylum Arthropoda; class Malacostraca; order Decapoda; family Majidae; genus Chionoecetes; species Chionoecetes opilio. The sequence goes on from JACEEZ010019188.1 coordinate 80,615, forward strand.
CACGTCCCCCTACCACACACACACGTCCCCACCTACACACACACACACGTCCCCACCTACACACACACACACGTCCCCACCTACACACACACACACACGTCCCCACCTACACACACACACACGTCCCCACCTACACACACACACACGTCCCCACCTACACACACACCACACGTCCCCACCTACACACACACACACCACGTCCCCACCTACACACACACACACGTCCCCACCTACACACATACACACGTCCCCACCTACACACACACACGTCCCCACCTACACACACACACGTCCCCACCTACACACATACACACGTCCCCACCTACACCTACACACACACACGCTCACCTGCCGCCGCCATATGCTCGGAGGTCCTGATGGGCTGGAACCCGACGAAGGGGATCTGCATGGAGCATATGAGGCCGAGGATGTAGAAGGTGGTGTAGGCGGTGTAGAGGCGGTGTGAGAAGCGTCCCATGAGGAGCAGGGCAAACACGTGCAGGGGATCAGGTTGATGATGTACACGTAGCCACCCCAGGCGCTCACCATGTAGAAGTAGGAGAGGGAACACATGGCCGCCCAGAACAGGCTGCCCGTCTTGACTGATTTGACCTGTGGGGAGGGGAGGTCAAAGGTCAAAAGTGCAAAGGTCCTATCTGTGTGGCTGTGTATACCTATGATCTGAGGGGAGGAAGGGAGGTCAAAGGTCATAGGTGGCTGTGTATACCTATTAGGCTGCCCGTCTTGACTGATTTGACCTGTGGGGAGGGGAGGTCAAAGGTCAAAAGTGCAAGGTCCTATCTGTGTGGCTGTGTATACCTATGATCTGAGGGGGGAAGGGAGGTCAAATGTCATGTGTGTGGCTCTGCATACCTATTCTTGATCTTTTCTAGTCATGACCTATCTGTGTGGCTTTGTAGGGGGGTAAGGGAGGTCAAAGGTCATAGGTGGCTGTGTATACCTATTAGGCTGCCCGTCTTGACTGATTTGACCTGTGGGGAGGGGGAAGGGAGTGCAAAGGTCATAGGTGGCTGTGTATACCTATTAGGCTGCCCGTTTTGACTCATTGGACCTGTGGGGAGGGAGGTCAAAGGTCATGTTATATCTGTGTAGCTCTCTGTATGAAAATTGAAAGGCATAGAAAAATACAGCTTTCCATATAGATGTACACACACACACACACGTCCCCACCTACACACACACACACACACACGTCCCCACCTACACACCTACACACACACACACACACACGTCCCCACCTACACACACGCGTCCCCTACACCCTATATATACGTGAAAACTTAAAATAACGTAGATGCATAGCTGGTTTGGGGAAGAAATATTTATGACTTAAAAGCCACCTTGGATAAGAACAGATATGGGGAAGGTGGAGAAGAGGACAGTATAAGTTTAGCTCTATTAGGCTGCCGTCTTGACCTGTGGGAAGGGAGGTCAAAGGTCATGTGTGTGGCTCTGTGTATACCTGTGACCTGTAGGGGGGAAGGGGGGCATTGCAAAGGTCATAAGAACATAACATTAAAAAAAAGGAAGTTACATGTCTTATCTGTCTCTCAGTATGCCTATGACCTGTAGGGGGGGAGGGAGGTCAAAGGTCATGTGTGTGGCTCTCTCTATGCCTATGAGCTACCTGGGTCAATAAGAATGATAGTGAGATGATATAAACGTCTTGATTGATTTGACCTGTAGGGGAAAGGGAGGTCAAAGGGCATGTGTGTGGCTCTCTCTATACCTATTCTTGACCTTTTCTAGTCATGTCCTGTCTGTGTGGCTCTCTATATATTCCTGACCTATTTAGTCATGACCTCTGTGTACCTATTCTTGACCAATTAGTCATGACCTCTCTGTGTACCTATTCTTGACCAATTAGTCATGACCTCTGTGTACCTATTCTTGACCAATTAGTCATGACCTCTGTGTTCCGATTCTTGACCTATTTAGTCATGACCTCTGTGTACCTATTCCTGACATATTTAGTCCTGACCTCTGTGTGTACCTATTCCTGACATATTTAGTCATGCCCTCTCTGTGTACCGATTCCTGACCTATTTAGTCATGACCTCTGTGTACCTATTCTTGACCTATTTAGTCATGACCTCTGTGTACCGATTCTGACCTATTTAGTCCTGACCTCTGTGTGTACCTATTCCTGACCTATTTAGTCATGACCTCTGTGTACCTATTCTTGACCAATTAGTCCTGACCTCTGTGTACCTATTCCTGACCTATTTAGTCATGACCTCTCTTGTACCTATTCCTGACCTATTTAGTCATGACCTCTCTGTGTACCTATTCCTGACCTATTTAGTCATGACCTTCTGTGTACCTATTCCTGACCTATTTAGTCCTGACCTCTGTGTACCGATTCCTGACCTATTTAGTCATGACCTCTCTGTGTACCTATTCTGACTTTAGCATGACTATCGTGCACATGAGATGTAGACTAAAACATTACAATCTTTACCTACCTGACCATATTAGCTGAACTGAGAGACCTATAGTATACCTCTGTGCCACTCCTTTGTCGTAGTCTGACCGAGACGTACTGAATTAGCCGACCTCGGGTGAACGCCGCCGAACAGACCCGGACCGATGACCAACACTCTCTGTGTGAGATCTGGCTATGTGTCATGCCTCTCGTGGTACCAGTCTTGATCTATTTTAGTATACCTCTGTGTCACCACCTTGACCTAATATTTCCCTGACTTGGTACCATTATGACTTTTAGTCATGTATGTATACTATTTTATACGATATTGACCTCTGTGTACGTTCCTGTCCATTAGTTAACTTTGTGTATATATTCACTTACGTTTACGTAATTGATGACTTAAAAACATACAATCTTTCATCACCACAAGAAAGATGCATGAAGGCAAAGGCTGTGCCTCTTATGTAGCTCCCGTCATACGACGACAAAGGGGGCAAACGCATAACACCAACGACGACGCACCACTACTTACTCTTAAATTCACTGCTACGCTACCCTAAAAACGTATATCTACTAGTTATCTCAGGCTGTTCACTTGACCCACTAACGTACTATCTACCATGACATTTAGTAATATAGCAATACTTCTATATACCTATACTTTCTAGTTAACTATATACTACTTTCTATTACTAACACAAACATTATATAGCAAGGACATCTCGAATAACTTACTTCTTATCATTTTGTAACCATCATACCAACAAACACTACTACACACTACACTACCACTACTACTACTACCACTACTACTACCACCTACTACTACACTACCACACTACTACTACTAACTATTACTACTACACACACACACTACTACTACCAAACACACACTACTACCAACACCACTACTACTACTCACTAATATCGCAGCAACACCAAATGTCTCTGATCACGGAATGTTACATGTACGACTACGTGTATACTACTACATACGTACAGCACGACCCACAGTACCACCACTACTAACTACCACTACCCTCTGTTGACGTACCTACTTACACACTACACTACTAACTACAACACCACCACCACTACTACTACCAACACCACCACCACCAACACCACTACTACTACCAACACCACTACTACCAACACCACTACTATCTCACCTGAATATTGGCGCCAGGAATACACAAATGTCTCTGATGTGCACGGGAATGTTGAGCATGGTGAGGACGTAGTGTATGGAGCCGGAGGTGAGCATGAGGCCGGGGTACACAGTGCCCCCCACGATGCGCCCCAGGGGGTACCACGCACGCTCGTCAAACCAGTTGAGGAAGTTGTAGTAGCCATTCTTGACCATGTGCGCCGTGGCTCTGTAGTTGAACCTGTGAGGGGGAATAAGAACATAGAACGTAAGAAAATAAAGGAAGCTACAAGAGGCCGTGAGACCTACACGTGGTAATTCCTGTTACTTAACACTACAGCCAAATTCCAAACATCCGACTTGTCCAAACAACCGACTTTTTTCACCACCACATTGTGTCTTGTTTTGGCCATTTATTTTACTTATTTTTTTTTTAGTTTATAGAAATTATTGATTTGTGGCTTTATTTATGCATTAATTTTACTTTCGCGTATACCACTGGATCGGCCTCCAAGAGTTACATCTTTTATGTTCTATACCATTTTGTCCTTACGTTTATGGTTACTGTGATATCCGAACATCCGACTATTCCAATTATCCAACCTACCTTCGGTCCCCCCAAGGTCGGATAATTAATACTTAGCTGTACCTACATCCACGTATTATCAGCATCCATGAAATTGTCTAGCCTCCTTTTAAAACTCCCTATTGACTCCGCACTAACTACCTGATGACTGAATCCATTCCAATCATTTACCACCCTATTGCGAACCAGTTTCTCCCTATTTCTGCTTTAAACAGTAACCAGTCAAATACAGTACTATATTGTGAAAATGCTGCAGGATTCAATGGGTCCCTTTACATAGCAGTATAAACATATTTGAAGTGGAAATCAGTGTGTGTGTGTGTGTGTGTGTGTGTGGTGTGTGTGTGAATGGGTGAGCCGTTAGCCGGGTCAATGTCTACTATAGTCTAATTTTTTTAACGAGGCGAAAATTCCATTCTAACCTAAGGTGTCACGCTAAAAATAATGCCTTGTTTACCTGACAATATGGTTAACTATGATAAAATACAGCTGAAATTTAGAAGAACCGTACTATTCCCTTCTCTTGGCATCATATATCAGTCAATAAGGAGCAAGGGGTCACGATTTTTTACCTCTAAAAAAAAAAAAAAAAAGTAGTTGTATTTTTATTTTGTTTGTATTTTAAGGTTCATGTGTTATATTTTTTTCTAAGTGTTCTTCAATTTCTCGTATTTTCATTTTCATTTTGTTTGTATCTTAAGTGTTATGGCACTGGACATATATGAATATGTATTACACACAAAACACATACATATATGAATATGTATGTGTTTTGTGTGTGCCTGTGGTTACAAGGCCACTTATCTTAGTTGATAAACATTGCACGCATGGAGACACAACTAACGTTGGGTGTGTTTGAAGTCATCGCCGTGTGAACAGCGAGCGGACCTTCTCATTCCACGCACTCGCAGTTCTTGTATAAACAACTGTTCAAGAAAGAAACCTTTCCTTTATAACACGCTGCCGAGAGGCCGGAAAGGCAGAAGAGGGGAGACGCGATACCTGGCACTCCTAAGCTAAGACTCCATGGGAGTCTGAGTGTGTACTCACTCACCTGTGAGTGAGTGAATACTTGTCACGATATTAATTGTTCTGGCCTGTCTATTAAGACTTCAGCCTCCTTGGCCATTTGTAAAGAACCCGTGACTTTGTATTGTAAACATAACCTTATAGTGTACATATATATAATATAATATATATAATAGTATATTGTCTTACTCGATCCTTGGCACTTGCACTTACTTTAATTACTTACAATACTTATACGTTACTTAAATCAGCAAGCCTTACTTAAAACCGCTCGACCACTTGCAATTACTACCACATTGATGTATGCCTCTGGGCAGCAAGCCAAGTGCCTGTCTATCAGGAGGGCACCACTGGCTTGTGTGTTATATATATTTTTAAGTGTACACTCGTATTTTTATTTTCATTTTGTTTGTATCTTAAAGTAATCGTCCAGACCCATTTTTTCTTTGCATAATTATGTTGAATGTTCATTCAAAATACCTAATCCACAAAATATAATTCATTTCCACGCCTTATTTCCCTAAAAATATGACTTTTGTAAAAAGCGGGAAAAACGACATCCCCATTCCAGCCGTGGCGGGAAACATGCTGGTGACGTCACTTCAGGAAGCCTCCCAGGCCGGCGCTGATACAAATACATGTAGACTCAGAAAATAATATAGTACTTGAAGAATTTTGGGCGTTTCTGATATTTTTTTTGTGCGACACGGCATATACGTGCATCCTGTATGGGTGCAGCAAGAAAGCTGTGCCTCTCCAGAGAGCTTAGCACCCATTTCCGACCTATTTGGCCGTGATATGTGTGTGCAGCGACAGTGAGAGGTGGGTGACAGGCGTGCGGCAAGACAATGTATTTCACACCGCGGGACTCTCACCCGCCTCTCACCGTCGCTGCACACACATATCATGGCCAAATAGGTCGAAAATGGGTGCTAAGCTCTCTGGAAAGGCACAGCTTTCTTGCTGCACCCATACAGGATGCAAGTATATGCCATATCGCAAAAAAAAAATATCAGAAACAACCAAAATTCTTCAAGTACTATATTTTTTTCTGAGTCTACGTGTATTTGTATCAGGCAGGGCTGGAAGGCTTCCTGAAGTGACGTCACCGAGCCGTGGTCCGTCGTCTGCTGGTCGTCAGTTGTGTTTTGAGAGCTCGGGGAATTTACAGATTTTGAATGCGGATCATTTAAAAACGGGTGACTGGATGCAAAAAGTGACAACATATTGTTGATATACTCGATCATGGCTATATTTTGACTGCATTAAATCAGGAATGATGAAATGGTCTGGACGATTACTTTAAGGCTCATGTGTTATATTTGTTTGAAGTGTTTGTCATATTGGTGTATAGTATACTAGAATTACATGCCTAGGATTAAGTTTGAGCTTAAATTATGTGCAGGGTTTTATGATTATATTTATTGGACCATATACGTTTTGATGTTGTTGTGATTGTTATCTTAAGAGTGTTGTGGTCAATACAATATCTATCTGCGGTAAATTTCCAGATGAACGTCGAACTTCCTTTGGTGGACAAATTTGTTTTTTTCTGGTGAGTTTTAATGTGTTTTGAATGAATCTGCTAACCGTTTGTCGCAAAAAAAAAAAAAAATCCCCAAAATTTAAGAAAAATTACAAATCGAACCTATACCTAACAAAACAAAAACAAAAAACTAACCTATACGAAAAATAAAAAAATAAAAAATTGCGACAGGAACGGTCAACAGATTAATTCAAAACGCATCAGAACTCACCAGAAAAAAATTGTTTCGTCCACCAAAGTGAGTTCGGTGTTCATCTGGAATAATACCCTATCTATCTATACAGGTCCCAGACTTCATTGCCCAATCCGTTTAGGATGTCTAATAGTTCGCTGTGTGGGGCAAGGTGGCTGCCATGGCGTGAGATGTGTTTTGCTTTGATTCACACAATACACCGATTATCCAATTTTGGTGAAAAAGAAATGTGATTTAATAAAGCGTCATCAAACGCCACACCCTTCTATGTCTCCGAGCATGTGTCATAACCATACCAAACAAACAAACACATGCTAAAGTGACAGGTTAGGTTAGGATATATTGAGGTTAGGCGAGTAATTTTTTTGATATTTCATAATCTCTCCCCCACTTTATGATTACGTTTTAGAGGTATCTGAAGGGGTCTGTGAAGGTCTGGAGAAAATAAAGCCACTAATAAGGGCGGAAAAGGACTCTACCGTAGATAACACTTAAAATCGCCAGGACAACGGTTTTTTTTATTTACAGATGCCTGGTGGCGTTAATAGTTACTTTTCTTCATCCATAATTTCATAAAAGTTAGAAGGGGTAAATCTCAAGAACAAAGGCTCCACCTCCTATCTTCTTCTTCTTATTATTATTATAGACAACAAATTTTGGGACATGGCGGGAAATCGGGGTTTTTGGGTGGGGGAGCACACACATAAGGGAAATATGGCCTCCCACAAAAAAATCTCTAAACTAGGGAAATTTCCCGTTCATAGACTTTATCGGGGCCATATTTCCCTTCTATGTGTGCTCCCCCAACCCCAAAACCCCGGTTTCCACCATGTCCCCAAGCTTGTTGGCTATAAGAAGAAGATAGGAGGTTGAGCCTTTATTCTAAAGATGACAAAACTCTACAGACCTAACCTAGCACCCCTCTTCGAGCCCCTCGTGCTGTGCACTAACCTAACCTAACCTAACGGTGGGAGGGGCTCTGCCCCCTCCTCGACACCCCCATGCTGTGCACTAACCTGCCCTAACCTAACCTAACCTACTCTAACGGAGGGGGGGGGGCACCCTCGGACCCCCCCCCGTGCTGTTTAGAAACGCACTACTTTCTCAAACTCGTCGTCCAATTGCGCATCTCGCTAGACTTAGTTTTTCTCAAGAACCTGAAATTTAATATCGGCCATGTAGGCAAAGTAAGGATCGGCACACGTTAAAATATAAACAGATGTGTTAAGGACAGTAAGTATAATACGTAGAGCCAACATTTGGGTCAGCTTAGCGTGGAGCCTTTGTTCTTAAGATTTTCCGTTTAAAGTGTCCTCCCGCTGTCGTCGTCGCCCGAAAAAAAAACTAGTAGTAAAATTTGAAGCCGTATATACTTGCAGCTACAAAGCATAACACAACACTGAAACAGGGTAGATTATACAGTCATGATATAAACTACTGTGTATCATCTTCAGTGGCACATACAAATCAGTAGTTATGCTATAATTTGTAATATTTGGCGGCTGGCGACATTATTGCAGCTGGCGACTAAAGTGTTATCTACGATAGAATGTTACCGTCCTCCCAGACCCCTAGCACGAGAGGCATGGGAGGGAGGCAAGGCGGCATACTCACCGGGGTGCAGTCAGTTCGTACACCAGTTGATTAGTACACCAAAAAGTTGCTTCGTAGTCTATATGAAACCATAATCGTTTCGTACACTCAGCTCAGAGTTGAACTTGATTACTAGAGTTACAAAACGACACCAGGTATGTACGAGACTCAAAATGAGTGTACGAAACAACTAACAAAACCTGGGTACGAAACTGCCTGTAACCGGCATACTCACCATGGGTCAAACTCGTGAATGATGCTCTCGAAGCGTATCACAGCAAACAGCCTGGAGAGGAAGCCCGCCAGCCATGCCAGCAACAACACGGTCAACACCAGCAAACTCTTCACTCCCAAAGGACTGGACATCCCCGCACTCTTGGAAGCTTGTGTCCGGGCCATCATATTAACCCACTGTCCTATGTCTCCTACGTGTCCTGTATGTCCTAAACTTTAACACCCCATCCAGTGGCTTCTTAATGCACCTCCAGACCTGTTTCGGTACCCCTTGGTGTCCCTAGAGGCTACGTGGGCCAGGAAATACGTGTGTCATGTCCCGCGTGTCACTGGGGTGCATGTAAACAAACCCTGCGGCCGCCGGTGGCAACGTGCGATTGGTGGACAATAACAGCCTACTCAAGGGTTGCGCAAGGCTCCACTACTCCTGACACGACGACTCTTATATCTATTTCTCTACTGTTCTGATTGTATTCATGTATTAATTGATCATCTTTCTGATTTAACTGATGGACAAGCAACAACCGTTTCAAGGTCAGGGATGCCACTCTAAATATTCAGAAATCCCAACTGACCCCAAAAAATCCCAAGATAGACATAAATATCGCAATTAAGGTCTTAAAAAGATATTGAAACTGAATTGTGCATACGGTACATATACGGTATACGGTACATATACATATGCTTACCTTGAGATAAATTACTGGAGAAATACTTGAATAATCCTCTCAAAAATCCCAAGATAGACAAAAAATATCCCAAGGCTAAGGTCAAAATACCAAGATCTTGGGAAAAATCCCAAGGAGTGGCACCCTGCTCTTGACACGGCGACTATAGAAGATGGAATAAATAATATATATATAGAGAGAGAGAAAAAAAGGAAAAGAAGGAGGAACGAAAGTAAAAGAGAGAAAGAGTGTGCATGGGTTGTCACTAGGTAGGAGGTTCCCGTGGTGTAACGGGAAGCACAGCCGCCCGGCATGCGGAAGGTCCCGGGCTCGATCCCCGAGCGGTGCAACCTTTATATTGGTGAGACCCCCTACTAACAAGAGAGAGAGAGAGAGAGAAAGGAAGAAAAGATAGTACGAAAAGAAGTAAGATAGAAAAGGAAAAAGAAGGAATTTGTAGTCAAGAGAGAGAGAAAAGGAAAGAAAGGAGGAATGAAAGTATAAGAGAGAGAGAGAGAGAGAGAGAGAGAGAGAAGTAAGATAGAAAAGGAAAGAAAGAAGGAATGTAGGCAAGAGAGAGAGAGAAAAGGGATGGAAGTAAGAGAAAAGGAAAGAAAGGAGGAATGGAAGTAAGAGAAAAGGAAAGAAAGGAAGAATGGAAGTATGAGATAGAGATCGATGGATATAAGTAAGAATGTCTGAGTAGAGAGGTAGGTAAAGAAGTCATGTAAGTGTGAGAGAGGGAATTAAAAGAGGGATGTAAGAGAGAAAGAAGGAATTCAGTAAATGAGGAAGATGGAATAAATAATGATTGGTGGGCAAAAGGAAAAAAAGTTGGCAGGAAATTGATCAAAGACAAAAATGAAGCACGCAAAAGAGAACATGGCAAAATATGCAAAGAAAATCATGCATACCATAAAAGCTGCCGTATATTCTAATGTCATAAGTGAAACAATCAAAGTTATGATAAATACATGGCTGATTTTAACAATATAAAGAAGTGTACGGTAGAGAAAATAATCCATGAGAAAGACATAGAAGAATAAGGGAGTAAAGGAAAATAGAAGAAGGAAGAAGAAGAACAAGAACAAGAACGTGTAAAGCAAGAAGCGAATGATTAGTCGAATAAATGAGGATCTTCTTCTTCTTCTTGTGACCTCTTCCCTTAGGATGTAAACAAAAATAGTTGTCAGGTTTCACAATAATTATAACTTATTTTCATGTATTCAACTTGTGACAAAGATAAAACTGATACAAAGGGATATAAAATCTTATATAATCTCTAAATAACTCTACAAATTTTTTATGTCTTCGTTTAGGATAACAATTAGGTACATGGTTAGGAAGAAAACAGTATTGGGCCACTTGGCAGTAGCGCGGCAGGTGTCACATTTACGCGGGAAACAGCCAGTGCCACCATGCAACAAAAGTCAATATTGTAAGTATATTATGGCGTTATTACCAGGGTTGGTGGTATGAGGGGGTGTGTGTGGAGACTAGCAGAGGCTGTGGTGGTTCAGACAGTGGTGGGGTGTGCCTGGCGGGCGGGGGGATCCATTACATCAGGTTGCTGGCTGGCCCTTCAAAACCCTTAACCCTTTGAGACCCAGAACGTAATTTCCATTGTAATTTGGGTACCATTAGACGCTTTTTAGTGAATATATGCAATATTTTATAGATATGACCTGTTTAGTATCCTTGTCCACTGGCTAATTTGGTATATTCAGCTATTTTTTGTAATTTTATGGCTCGACAACATACACATTTTTATAGCTAAGAAAAGATTTGGGTGTGAAGGAGTTAACACTTTCCAGAGATTTTACTTGATTAATCCCAGTCACTCAGTCATCGAGCTCACAGGGGCTATTGGGTATAGGACGCCTAGGGTTTAGCATGCCCGAAAACTTCCATGGATCAGTTTTTACGACCGCAATTCGGCCGCCGTGTCTTTAGCCACGGTATCTGTGGGTACGGATCGGGGTAAAATTCTAGAGTCCTTTCCCGCCCTTATTAGTGGGATTTTTTCTCCAGACCTTCACAGATTCCTTCAGGTACCTCTAAAACGTGATTATAAAGTGGGGGAGAGGTAAAAATGTAAGAAGAAGAAAAAATACTAAAGTAACCTGGTAAAATTCGAGTTCCTTCTCGCCCTTAGGTCTCGCTAGGAGGTTATTGGTTAGGCTAGGTTAGGTTATAGTGAGATTAGGCTAGGTTAGGTTATAATGAGGTTAGGCTAGGTTAGGTTATAGTGAGGTTAGGTTAGGTTATAGTGAGATTAGGCTAGGTTAGGTTATAGTGAGGTTAGGTTAGGTTATAGTGAGATTAGGTTAGGTTAGGTTATAGTGAGATTAGGCGAGGTTAGGTTATAGTGAGGTTAGGTTAGTATTTTTTCTTTCGTTTTTTATCTCTCTCCCACTTTATAATTACGTGTTAGAGCTATCTGAAGGGATCTGTGAAGGTCTGGAGGAAAAGAGCCCGCTAATAAGGGCGGGAAAGGACTCTAGAATTTTACCCGATTACCTTTCTAGTTAGGTAAGGGTTCGGTTAGGCTCAATTTGTTTTTTTGTCATTTTTGCTGCAAATCACACACACACAAAAAAATTGCGACAGAAACGGTTAGCAGATTAATTCAAAACACATCAAAACTCACCAGTAAAACAATGTTTGGTCCACCAAAGGAAGTTCGGTGTTCATCTGAAAATTTCCCAGAAATCCTAAAGTTTGGCAAACTTTATTATCCAAACTCGAGTTCAACTCAGAATTTTGATATTTTTATTTATATCCGACAAGTTGTATGGTGATTTCCCCCCTGATCCATATACTTATCTAGCCTCCTTTTAAAACTCCCTATTGACTCCCCACTAACTACCTGATGACCGAGTCCATTCCAATCATTTACCACTGTATTTGTGAACCAGTTTAAACTCCCAACAATACAAGTTATAAATACAAGCTAAAAGTTCTCTTCTGTTGCCTTACTGATAGCCTAATCCTGTCTTAATGCTGCTTTATGGTGCAGGAGTTTGGTTAGTGCATTCAGTATTCAGTGGGAGTATAACTGTTGCTCTATACATGGGTGTAAAAAAAGGCTATTTCGTTGTGGGTGGCGTTTGGTCCCTTATGGAAATATAGGGTTTAATTATGATAGAGCAACAATGTCAGTGATGTGTGGGGAAAACTATCACCCAAAATTAACCCCTTGAGACCCAGAACGTAATTTCCATTGTAATTTGGGTACCATTAGACGATTTTAGGTACAATATAAACAATATTTTATAGATATGACCTGTTTAGTATCCTTGTCCACTAGCTAATTTGGTATATTAAGTTAGTTTTCGTAATTTAATGGCTAATAACAAGATTTTATATAGCACAGGAAAGATCTGGGCATGAAGGGGTTAGAACATAAGAAAATAAGGAAGCTACAAGAGGCCGTGAGACCTACACGAGGTAGTTCCTGTTACTTAACTCTACCTACATCCACCTCTCTTCCCTATCCATGAATTTATCCAGACTCCTTTTAAAGACCCCAATAGACTCCGCATTGACCACCTGGCTACTTAGTCCATTCCAATCAAGCTATTTTTCATGGTATGGTTTGTTTTACAGGTCATTCTTCTCCGCCAAGCCTGCACAAGGGGCTGAGGGCGCCAGCAATGCCTCCAGGAACACAAGGTGAATATTTCTGCAACAAAAAGCATGGAAGACTGAAAGAAATATCAGTTAAAGGAAATATAACAAGATGGGAAACTGAAATTTTCTCTATTGCAAGGCTCTCTCTCTCCTCTCTCTCTCTCTCTCTCTCGCTCTCTCTCTCTCTCTCTCTCTCTCTCTCTCTCTCTCTCTCTCTCTCTCCTCTCTCTCTCTCCTCTCTCTCTCTCTCTCTCTCTCTCTCTCTCTCTCTCTCTCTCTCTCTCTCTCTCTCTCTCTCTCTCTCTCTCTCTCTCTCTCTCTCTCTCTCTCATTTTTCTGTAGTTCTTTATAACACTTATATTGACACATACACATACAAGCACACCCATACTTGCAAACCAAATAGAAATATAAAAAACCCTGATAATTCAACATGGAAGACATTAAGAGGCAATCAACTTCCTAAAACCAGCCTGACACTTCCTCTCACACACACACACACACACACACACACACCACACACACCACACACACACAACACACACACACACACACACACACACGCACACACACACACACACACACACACACACACACACACACACACACACACACACACACACACACACACACACACACACACACACGTACAGATAGGTAGATGCTTTATTGACAAGGGTAAGAGTACAAGGAACTCAATAAAATAGCTACGAATTCAATAAAACTCAATAGAACTCAATAAAAACAAAAATGTACAAAGTATTTCAGACGAATCAATAAACAAAGTATCTAAAGACTCTCTAAAGACTGTCACACCCTTAGCCTACCTCTTCCTACCCCCGCAGGACGCCCTCAGAAGTGTCCCCGGTGAAGCGCCCTGTGAAACGGAGGAGCCGAGTGATTGAGAGTGACAGCGATGGGGAGGAGGAGGCAGAGAGGACCGAGTGAGTAGCAATATTCATAATGCAAGAGTTAACCAGCATTTTCACTCTTTCATCTTTCACTGGTAAACTCTGGAACTCTCAATCTCTTTGTTTCTATTTTTTCACCTTCCTACGACTTCAATTTTTTCAAGAGAGGAGTGACAAGACACCTCCCGAACTAAATTGATTCACCCCCTTTATTTATTCTCTTACTATTTTTGACGATCATTATTAATATTTCATCATCATTTTCATTGTTACCATTTAGTGTCATTATCATCATTATAACGGTTAATGAAGGAATATTCATGCCACTTGTTGTCTTCATAGGGAAGGAGAGAGAAAGAATAAGAAACTAAAGGAACAAAAAGAAAACAAGAAAGCAGAAAATGGAAAAGACATTGAAGAGAAGGAAGAGGAAGAGGAGGAGAAGGAAAACCACAAAGCCAATAAAGCCGTAAAGAAAACACCCGAGGCAAAGAAAGAAAAAGAAAAGAATCAGAAGACAAAAACAACTAAGAAAGATGGTAAGAAAAAGAAAAAAACTGAACCCAACCATAAGGAAAAGGAAACAAAAAGTAAGAATGCGAAGGAAGAGGAGGAGGAAAGGAAGGAGGTGAATGGAGGAAGCAGTAAGGAGGAGGAGGAGGAGGAGGAGCAGCCTTCTTCCTCATTCAAGACCCCAAAGAAGGATTCCCAGCCTCCTGCCACACTCTCCCCTGGCTTCACCCCGGAGACTGTCCCGCCCTTGAGGAAGACAGGCAAGCTACAGTTATTGTTATTGTTATCATTAAGTAGTGATCGGGTAGTGTACCGTCAATAACACTATAGTCGTCACTGCATTAATGTCACCAGGTGCCATATATTACAAATTTTAGCATCACTACAGACTTGCATGTGCCATTGAAGACATGTATGCCCGTATTCGTAGTCACATACCATCATTGTACGTGGTCATTGTTCACTTTTTGTCTTGTCCTAATTAAATCAATAGGTCATGCCAGCTCTGTTGTGATTGCAATAGGAGTACTGTAGGATTGCTCTAGTACTTCCATGGCGGCTACAAGATCAAGTGAATAATTTTGACTGAGTAGAAATGGAACAAAATCATAGCAATTACCACGAGCAATCATGGTATGTGACTACGAATACGAGCAGTAGTGTGATGTACATAATGTAGACTACTGTGCACGTCTCTTGAGTGGCACACTGTCGTAGGTAAGCCGTAGGTAGGTTCTACTTCTCTCTTTAAAAAGTTATGGAGTAGAAAAGTGGAAAAATAGAAACAGAAAGAAATTGGTAAATAGGCTACGTGATAAAATTGTTGTTGGTGTTTATTGTTGTGGCTATTTCTACTTTGATGACAGACTTTGATTTGCTGATGTTGTCATTGTCGTAGTCATCACCCACACTTTTTGAAGTATACATATAGATATACAGAGGTAGATAAAGAGTCTTACTAAATATCAAGAAGTATACATAGATATACTGAGGTAGATAAAGAGTTATACTAAATATCAAGACATACATATAGATATACAGAGGTAGATAAAGAGTTATACTAAATATCAAGAAGTATACATATAGATATACAGAGATAGATAAAGTCATACTAAATATCAAGAAGTATACATATAGATATACAGAGGTAGATAAAGTCATACTAAATATCAAGAAGTATACATATAGATATACAGAGATAGATAAAGAGTTATACTAAATATCAAGAAGTATACATATAGATATACAGAGATAGATAAAGAGTTATACTAAATATCAAGAAGTATACATATAGATATACAGAGATAGATAAAGAGTTATAGGTACTAAATATCAAGAAGTATACATATAGATATACAGAGGTAGATAAAGTTATACTAAATATCAAGAAGTATACATAGATATACAGAGATAGATAAAGTTATACTAAATATCAAGAAGTATACATATAGATAATACAGAGGTAGATCAAGAGTTATACTAATATCAAGAAGTATACATATAGATAATACAGAGATAGATCAAGAGTTATACTAATATCAAGAAGTATACATATAGATAATACAGAGATAGATCAAGAGTCATACTAATATCAAGAAGCATACATATAAATAATACAGAGAAAATGTTAAAGTATACTAATGATGAATGCCTGACTTTTTAGCAAGGAAACAGATGAAGAGGAAGAGTGATGGCCTGGAGGAGAACAAGGAAGAGGAGACTAAGAAGAAAAGAAAGGAGGAAGAGGAAGGAGAGGAGAAAAAGAAAGATGTGAGAAGAAGTATCATAAAAAGCGAAACAAGGAAGAAGTTGTTGAAATTTAGGAGAGAAGAGGAAGAGGAGGAGGAGGAGGAGATGGAGGTGGAGACAAAGACTAGCAAGCATGAGGAGGAGAAGGAAGAAAAGGAGGAAGAGGTAAAGGAAAAGAAGGAAGAAAAAGAGAAGGATGAAAAGGAGGAAGAGGAAAAGGAATCAGAAGAAACAAATACTAGTCCAGGAGGAAGATCAAAACCCACGTCCATGCACAGTTTCTTTTGTGAGTTATTATTATTGTTGTTGTTATTATTGTTATTGTTGTTATTATTATTGTTATTATTATTGTTATTATTATTATTGTTATTGTTGTTATTGTTATTGTTATTATTATTGTTGTTATTATTGTTGTTATTATTGTTATTGTTTGGGTCACCATTGAGAGGTCTGTAAGATGTGAAAGGATGCAGTTTTGGTCCCTTGGGTTGGGCCTTTCACGCTGTAGCCCCTGTTCACCTAGCAGGGAATAGGTACGGGATGTAGGCTGAGGAATTGTGACCTCAAAATCTTGGCAGAAGCTGAGAGTGGCAATCTTTCACTCATGTATGTATGGATGTAGAGTGTATGTGTGTTTATCTATAGTCTACTATTTTTATTATGGTCAAAATGCATTAAGGAAGCCACGCCCCTTGCCTCCCCTTCTATTCTACGTGACAGCTGATTGGTGCATTCCTCGTATCATCACTACCAATCACAATATCTTCACTACTTAACAGCGGCGTGACCACTGGACAGAGCAATCTTCACTACAGAGGGTGACAAAATAAAAAATCCCTTTGTAGTGAAGATTGCTCTGTCCAGTGGTCACGCCGCTGTTAAGTAGTGAAGATATTGTGATTGGTAGTGATGATACGAGGAATGCACCAATCAACTGCCCTGTAGAATAGAAGGGGAGGCAGGGGGCGTGGCTTCCATAGTGCAATTTGACCATAATAAAAAAAATAGACTATAGTTGTATTTTACAGGGCCTGAACTACACTCGTATGGCCCCGTCTCAATATCTAAAAAAAAAAAAAAAAATTTTGCTTCCATAGTTCTTAGTGTTGGGGGAAGCCATCACCCCGAGAGGCGGGTCACAAACCCCCGGCTAACACCCGGTACCCACTCACTGCTGGGTGGACAGGGGCTCGGGTTTTAAGGAGACCACCCATCTTTCTCCACACCGTCCGGGGATCAAACCCCTGCCTTCTTGGTTGTGAACCGAGCGTGCTAACCACTATACTACAGAGTACCCATGTGTGTGTGTGTTGTTTTTTTTTTTTTTTTTTTTTTTTTTTTTTTCCTTCTTTTTTTTTCTCTCTCTCTCTCTCTCTCTCTCTCTCTCTCTCTCTCCTCTCCTCTCTCTCTCTCTCTCTCTCTCTCTCTCTCTCTCTCTCTCTCCATTTGTGCCTATAGCGACAGGTGGTGTGTGTGTGGTGTCCATTGCCGTGAAAGGTGATAAGTAGGTGTAAAGTAGAAAAAAGTAATACTGTTATTTTATTGTTTGGTTATGATATTTGAGGTGATATCTCTTAAAATGAAAAATACCCCCATGATTTATGATATATTTTGCCTCTGCCTCTTCTTTCAGCATCCAAGAAAAATTCTCCTAGTAAGGCTAAAGAAACTTCCTCCAAGGTGAAGAAAGAGGAGGAAGAAGAGATGGAGGTGGAGGAGGAGGAAGAAAATTGCTCCTCCCCACAGAAGAAAGTCAGAGAGGCAAGAAGAGGGAAGACAGCATCACGTACCTCCCCTAGGAAGAAGACTAAGAAAGAAGACACAGATGAAGAAGAAGACACAGATGAAGAAGAAGAACAAGAAAAAGAAGAAAAAGAAGAAATAAAAAAGGAAGAGAGCAAAGACACAGAAACAAAAACCAGAGACTCTAAAAAGATAAAGAAGGAGGAAGAAAAGAAA
Source organism: Chionoecetes opilio (assembly GCA_016584305.1). Classification (NCBI taxonomy): domain Eukaryota; kingdom Metazoa; phylum Arthropoda; class Malacostraca; order Decapoda; family Majidae; genus Chionoecetes; species Chionoecetes opilio. The sequence goes on from JACEEZ010019188.1 coordinate 98,828, forward strand.
GAAGAGGAGACAAAGAGCAATAAGAAGACAACAAAAACTGAGAAAACTCCCGTCAAGAAGGAAAAAGAGGAAGAAGTAAGTAAGAAGAAGACAAAAAAGAGTGAGAAAAACCCTATAAAGAAGGAAAAAGAAGTAGAAAGTAATAAGAAGACAATAAAAACTGAGAAAAGTCCTATAAGAAGAAAGAAAAGGAAGAAGAAAGTAAGAAGACATAAAAATGAAAAAAACCCTATAAAAAAGAAGAGAAAGATGATTCAGAGAAGAAGAAAGAAGATGAATCAGAGAAGAAGAAAGAAGATGAATCAGAGAAGAAAGAAGTGAAGAAGACTTTGATCAACCCCTTTGCCCAAAGACACCGGGCAGTGGAGATCCTGGAGCAGACTATAACCCCAGGAAGACTAAATACCACCCTATTAATGACGCTTTCTGGCAGAGAGGACAAAAGTGAGTGCCTGGTACCTACCTTTTTTTCTCTTTTTTCTCTTTCTTACAAATTTTTTCTTTTCTTTTTTTTTCTTTTTCTTCTCTCTTTTCTGTCTCTTTTTCGTCTCTTCTCTTCTCTCTTCGCTCTTCGCTCTCTCGCTCTCGCTCTCTCGTCTCGCTCTCTGCTCTCGCTCTCTCGCTCTCGCTCCTCGCTCTCCTCGCTCTCGCTCCCCTCTCTCTGCTCTCGCTCTCGTTCGCTCTCCTCTCGCTCTCGCTCTCTCGCTCTCGCTCTCTCGCTCCTCGCTCTCGCTCCGCTCTCTCGCTCTCGCTCTCTTCGCTCTCGCCTCTCTCGCTCTCGCTCTCGCTCTCGCTCTCTCGCTCTCCTCTCTCGCTCTCGCTCTCTCGCTCTCGCTCTCTCGCTCTCGCTCTCGCTCTCTCTGCTCTCTCGTCTCTCTCGCTCTCGCTCTTCTCGTCTCTCGTCCTCTCTCGCTTCTCTCTCTCTCTCTCTCTCTCGCTCTCTCTCTCCTCC
>JACEEZ010019188.1:104779-117279 GCA_016584305.1 Chionoecetes opilio
CTAGTGTGGTGGCACCTAGCGGCCGACCCGGCAACTACGCGCCGGGTTTTGGGTGTTCTGCCGTGTTTTGGAAAATGCGGAACCATAGCCGAGTTTTGGGTGTTGCCGAGTCTTGGGATGCCGAGTTTGGGAACTTCAACCTGTATCTCTATCTCATATCAATCCATTTCCAATCCTTCCCTAGGGCTTGGAGCTAAGGATCTGGGGACACCTTACTAATCAAGGCCATCGCGCAAGCCTCGGGTCGCAGCACAGACAAGATCAAGGGGGACGCGGAGAGGCTGGGTGACCTAGGGGTGGTGGGGGAGCAGTCGCGCACCAACCAGCGCGTCATGTTCCAGCCCGCCAAGCTCACCGTGCCGGGGGTCTTCCAGAAGCTCAAGGAGATCGCTCTGATGTCCGGCCATTCGGTGAGATGAGGCGGTGTGTGGGGGGGGTCCGGGTGTGTGAGTGTGTGTGTGGTGGTATGGGTGTGTATGGGTGTGTATGTACCTAGTTGTGATATACGGGAAATGAGGTACACTCGTGGGGTCCCATCTCTGTATCTCATTTGCTCCATTTTATCCCATGTGTATCTCAATTTTATCCCATGTGTATCTCAATTTTATCCCATGTGTATCTCAATTTTATCCCATGTGTATCTCAATTTTATCCCATGTGTATCTCAATTTTATCCCATGTGTATCTCAATTTTATCCCATGTGTATCTCAATTTTATCCCATGTGTATCTCAATTTTATCCTGTGTTTCATTTTTGTGTGCATCCTTTTATGTTGTATGTCTTGTTATTGTTATTCTTTTGCCCTTTATCAATTTTTTGTGTTTTTTTTCATGTACCAATTTATCAGGTTTTTTTTCATGTGTTATCTAAATTTTTCCCATGTTTTTTTGCCATGTGTATTTTTTTCCTGTTCCTTTTCCTGTGTATTATTTATGTTGGCATGTTTTTTACTCCTTTATGTGATGACCTTTTGGTAACATGTTTGCTATGTACACATTCTAGATGTTTTTTTTTCTGTTTTTCCTCTTTGTCCATTTCATGTGTTTGCCTATTATTTTTCTACATGCCCATCTCTTGTCTTAAGATTATTCGCATGCCAAGAATGAATACCTGGTAAATGGCATTTACTGCCTTTCCTCTCTTTCTGTGATCCCAAGTTACCTTATCAGTGTCTCATTCACTCAATGCTGATGGATCGCTTGCATGAACATCCAGCCTTATGGTAAGGGTGTACTGCGTCTTCTGTAGTGATTCTGATCGCCCCCTCGGGGAAGCTGAGGATCGGGCTGGCAGAACAATCCGTACTTCATAGGTAAGGGTTTTATTTGTGTTTTAGGCTTCATGTTGGGTAAGCCCCACCCCGGGAGGCGGGTCTCAACCCCCGGCTAACACCCGGCACCCATTCACTGCTGGGTGGACAGGGGCTCGGGTTTTAGGGAAACAACCCATCTATCTCCGCTCCGTCCTGGGATCAAACCCGGGAGTTCTCGGTTGTGAACCAAGCGTGCTACCACTACACTACGGAGTGTCTGTAGTGTAGATGGTTGGAAGCATATCATTGACCGTCTAACCTCTAAAGACATTATAGGAATATCTGATGTTAAAAGAGTTAAACAGAGAGATGATGATATGGAGATAGATAAAAGCAGCATCACTCATACTACCATCCCTCCCTTCCCCCCCTCCTCCCTGCAGGCCATAGCACAGGCCTGCTTCCTCACGCCCCCCACCCAGGAGTACCCGCCGGAGGTGCTGGACGCGGGGGCCGGACGCAACCCCGACAAGTTGAAGGCGGACGTTGACGCACACGCCCTCATCCTCAAGACTACCTCTGTCTACATTGCTGTTTACGTGTTATTACCTATTGAAACAATAATAATCACTTATCATCATTTTTGTACTATTCTGTACTCTATTTCATTCATCTATCTTCCTTTTTTCTTGTTTAACTTATTTTCATTCGTTTCTTCATTAGTTCCTATTTAACTTATTTTTCATTCATTATCTTTTTTTATTTTCTCTGTTCGCTATATTCTTCATGTTTTATCTTTCTCCACTTTACCTTGTTTAGCTATTCAAACACACTACCAATTTTGACAGTGGTCCCCGCCCTAGGACAAGATCATACCCGTGCTGCTCAAGGAGGGCATCGAGAAACACTATAATTTATAAACTCTATATTATATTTTTCTCTCACTTTTTTTATCTTGTTTAGCTACTTTTTTCATTCATTTTATCTCTCTAATTATCTCTTGTTTAGCCTATCTTTTTCTCACTTATTTTCTCCTGTTTAGCTTTTCAGACCCACACACACATTCCAATCCCTATCTTTCCACTATAAAATTACCGTGTTAAGCTCACACATTCCAATCCTATTATCTCACCTTTAGCTTCACTTCCATCCTATCTTTATCTCACCTATTTTCTCTTGTTAAGCTTCCACACATTCCAATCCCTATCTTTATCTCGCCTATTTTCTCTTGTTAAGCTTCACACATTCCAATCCCTATCTTTTTCTCAGCCTATTTTACTTGTTAAGCTTCACACATTCCAATCCCTATCTTTTTCTCACCTATTTTACTTGTTAAGCTTCACACATTCCAATCCCTATCTTTATCTCACCTATTTTCTCTTGTTAAGCTTCACACATTCCAATCCCTATCTTTTTTGCGCCTATTTTACTTGTTAAGCTTCATACATTCCAATCCCTATCTTTATCTCACCTATTTTCTCTTGTTAAGCTTCACACATTCCAATCCCTATCTTTATCTCACCTATTTTCTCTTGTTAAGCTTCACACATTCCAATCCCTATCTTTATCTCACCTATTTTCTCTTGTTAAGCTTCACACATTCCAATCCCTATCTTTATCTCACCTATTTTCTCTTGTTAAGCTTCACACATTCCAATCCCCTTCCAGTGAGTTCCCAACCTACGACAAATCATCCCCGTGCTGCTCAAGGAGGGCATCGAGAAGCTGCCTGAGCACTGCAAGCTGACCCCCGGCGTGCCCCTCAAGCCCATGCTGGCCCACCCCACCACCGGCGTCTCAGAGGTGCTCAAACGCTTCGACAACGCCAAGTTTACCTGCGAATACAAGTACGATGGAGAGCGGGCACAGGTGAGTGTAGGGGGTGGTGGAGATTTTCCTGGTTTCTTTATGTTTTATTAATGTGTATTTGTAGGTTTTTATTTTCTGTTATCCATTTTGTTGGTGTTTTAGAGTGTTTTGGTATTATGGTTGATGTGTTGTTTGTGTCGATTTTCCTGTGTTTTTTGTCATGGTGGTTCTTGTTTTTTTTTTTGTGACCCTCCAATTCTTCATTGTGGTGGTGGTGGTGTTGTTGTTGTACTGGTGGTGGTGGTGGTGTTGTTGTTGTACTGGTGGTGGTGGTGGTGGTGGTGTTGTACTGGTGGTGGTGGTGGTGGTGGTGTTGTTGTACTGGTGGTGGTGGTGGTGGTGTTGTTGTACTGGTGGTGGTGGTGGTGTTGTTGTACTGGTGGTGGTGGTGTGGTGTTGTTGTACTGGTGGTGGTGGTGGTGGTGGTGTTGTTGTACTGTGTGTGTGTGGTGTTGTTGTTGTACGTTGTTCGTGTGTGTTTTTTGTACTGTGTGGTGGTGGTGGTGTTTTTTATGTGTGTGTGGTGTGTTGTTGTTTTTGTGTGGTGGTGTTGTACTGCTGTGTTGTTTTGTGTCGATTTTCCTGTTTATTTATTTGTCATTGTGTACATGTAGCTTTTTATTTTGCTGTGATCCTCTTTTTTTTAAGTAGACTATTCTTTCCTCTTGAATAATGTCATCTTTGTGTTTTTTTTTTTATTTGTGCATCTTTCCCCCACTTCTTTTCTACTTCCATAAAATACAATAAAATGGGAGAAGATTAATGAGTCGTCACACTATCACATGAAAGAATCAGAAACGTAAAAACACACTCATTGTTGTCATTCTTTTTGTCCCTTCCAATCTCTCTCTTCACCCCTCTCACCCCTCACCTCCTTCACCCCATCCCTCCTCTCACCTCCTTCACCCCTCCCGCCCCTCACCTCCTTCACCCCTCCCGCCCCTCACCTTCACTCCTCTCACCCCTCACCTCCTTCACCCCTCCCGCCCCTCACCTCCTTCACCCCTCCCGCCCCTCACCTCCTTCATCCTCTCACCCCTCCCTCTTCACCCTCTCACCCCTCACCTCCTTCACCCCTCCCGCCCCTCACCTCCTTCACCCCTCCCGCCCCTCACCTCCTTCACCCCTCTCACCCCTCACCTCCTTCACCCCCTCCCTCAGATTCACCTGAAGGAGGACGGCACCATCAACATCTACAGCCGCAACCAGGAAGACAACACCTCCAAGTACCCGGACATCATCTCGCGCTTCAAGAAGTCCCTCGGGGAGAACGTGACGTCGTGCGTGATAGACTCTGAGGCGGTGGCTTGGGACACCGAGAAGAAGCGCATCCTGCCCTTCCAGATCCTCAGCACACGCAAGAAGAAGGTCAGTGACAGTTTTTTACTTTTTTTATTTATTTATTTATTTATTTATTATTATTATTTTTGTTTTACGTTGAAGCTTAGAGCGCCTGTAGGCTATTTATTATCAATCTGGAGGGACGTGATGGTTGGCGCAGGTTTGATTTTTATAATGACACCTGTGATGGTATAGGTGAAGGTCCGTTTTCTGTTATGGTCTACCCTCAGTTTTATGGCTATAGTCTATTTTTTTTAGCAAGGTGAAAATTCCGTTCTATCTTAAGGTCTCATGCTTAAAATGATGCCTCTGTTTACCTGATAATATGGTTAACTATGATAGAATACAACTGTAATTAAGAAGAACTGTAGTATTCCCTTCTCCTGGCATCAAATATCAGTCAGTAAGCAACAAGGGGGCAGGATTTTTGCCTCGTTAAAAAAAATAGACTATAGCTACCCTCAGATTTTATATAGCAAAGGAAAGATCTGGGTGTGAAGGGGTTAATAGGTACTTCTGAGACCACTGCCTTTACTACCACTATTACTATACTATTTACTATAGTGTAGGTTAGGGTCTCTGTAATAAGATTTATTAAAGGTACTCTAGTGTAGGTTAAGATAACTTTTTTCTGTTTTATTTTGCTCGTGTCTTTTGATGGTAGGTTGTGTTAGCTTCACATACCCACTTCATCATCTTCTTTCTGTTAAACCCCTTGAGGCCTAGTGCGTAATTTTCATCGTAATTTGGCTACTATTAGACGATTTTTAATGAATATAAGCAATGTTTTATAGATATGACCTGTTTAGTATCCTTGTCGACTAAGTAATTTGGTATATTAAGTTACTTTTCGTAATTTTATGGCTAGCAACAGACGATTTTTTATAGCAAAGGAAAGATCTGTGTGTGAAGGGGTTAATAGGTACTTCTGAGACCACTGCCTTTACTACCACTATTACTATACTATTTACTATACCCCCACAGGACGCCCAGGAAAGCCAGATTACGGTGCAGGTGTGTGTGTTCCCCTTCGACCTCCTCTACCTCAACGGGCAGCCCCTGGTACGCGAGCCCTTTGAGAAGCGCCGCGCCCTGCTGCGGGAGAACTTCAACCCGGTGGAGGGGGAGTTTGTGTTCGCCCAGAGCATGGACGCTACCAACACAGAGGACATTGAGGAGTTCCTGGAAGAGTCCATTAAAGGTAGTGTTATTGATGGTGATCTGTTGGACTTGTATCATCATCAGCAGCAGCATCTTTCTGTTTAACCCCTTCACGCCCAGATCTTTCCTTTGCTATAAATAATTGTATGTTGTTAGCCATAAAATAACGAAAAGTAACTGAATATACCAAGTTAGTTAGTGGACTATACTAAACAGGTCATAGCTATAAAATGTTGCTTATATTCACTAAAAATCATCTATAGGTAGCCAAATTACAATGGAAATTACGTTCTGGGTCTCAAGGGGTTAACGTCAGATTTTCCCATTATGTCTGGTGAGGTTAGACAGTCGATGATACGCTTTTAACTATCTCTATCCATTGCCTCAACCTCTGCAATGCCCAAATGGCTTTTTGTGGCTTTAAGAGACTTTTTATTTTTTTTCTGTCAACTAACAATTTTTTCTCTCTTTTCGCTCTGTCCGCCACTAGGTAACTGCGAGGGTCTGATGGTGAAGACGCTGGATGTTGACGCCACGTACGAGATCGCCAAGCGCTCCCGCAACTGGCTCAAGCTCAAGAAAGATTACCTGGATGGGGTCAGTCTTCCCTCACCCTCTTGCCTCCTCTCATCACCTTCCACCCCCTCTTGAAAAAAAAATGGGGGTGTTGGCTTTTTATTTTATTAATTTTTTTTTTTTGGGGGGGGCGCTATTTTTTTTTTTATTAGAGGGGCTGCTTTATTTTTTTTAGAGGGGCTTTTCTGTGGTTAGGTTTATTTGGGGGTGGGGCTTTTTTAGTTTTTTACAGGGGCTTTTCTGTGGTTAGGTTTTTTTTTTGGGGGGAGAGACTTTAAGTTTTTTCAGGGGGGCTTTTCTGTGGTGGTTAGGGTTTATTTTTTCTGGGTGGGGGCTTTTTTTAGTTTTTTTAGGGGGGCTTTTTTGTGATGGTTATTTTTTTTTGAGGGGGGGGCTTTTTTATTTTTGATAGGGGGGCTTTTCTGTGGTGGTTAGGTTTTTTTTTTTTTTTGAGGGGGGGGGAGGAGGGGCAGTTTTTTTTCCTTGATTATGTTGATGAATGACCTAGCACACAAATATCAAATCAAATACCAATATCTCATTAGTTTATAGTTTAATTCATTCATTGCTAAAGTCGGTGGTTTTAGCCCTCCTAGGAATGAATTACCTATCACGCAAATATCAAAACCACCAACAGCTCAATCATTTAGTTACATTGATTCATTAGACTCATTAGTTTAGATTAGATGAAGTTGATGAATTACCTACCACACGTATATCAGTCAATACCAAATGAGTTTAGATTCATTGCAAAAGTCAGTGTGCTTATTAATTTCATGATTTCTGATTATTATTATTATTATTTTTTTTTTTTTTTTATTTTATTATTATTTTTTTTATTTAGTTTATTATTATTTTTTATTATTTTTTATTTATTTATTATTATTTTTTTATTTAATTTATTATTATTTTTTATTATTTTTTATTTTGTTTATTTTTTTTTATTTTTTTATTATACCTCATTGTTTAAGTTTCATTGGTAAAGTCAGTGTGTTTATTGATTTCGTTATTGTTTTATTGTTTATTTATGTTTTTATTCACGTTTTTTCTCTCCTCCAGGTGGGTGATACTATAGACGCCGTGGTGATCGGGGGTTACCAGGGCAAGGGCAAGCGGGCGGGGCAGTACGGGGGCTTCCTGCTGGCCTGCTATGACACCCAGAACGAGGAGTACCAGTCTCTGTGTAAGGTAAGCCTACACAACACTCACACACTCACACACACACACACACTCGTAGCCCTGGTGGTGAGGCAGACGTGTGAGTGCAGTGAGGTCAGTTTTTGGTTCACAGAGGTTTTGTGTGTGTGTGTGTGTGTGTGTGTTTTGTGTGTGTATTCATCTAGTTGTATTTTACAGGGCCTGAGCTACACTCGTATGGCCCCGTTTCCATAGCTACATTTTTTATCATTCATCCTTAGTGCTTAGTGTTGGGGGAAGCCACCACCCCGGGAGGCGGGTCACGAACCCCCGGCTAACACCCGGTACCCATTAGCTGCTGGGTGGACAGGGGCTCGGGTTTTAAGAAGACCGCCCGTCTGTCTTCGCTCCGCCCGGGATTGAACCCGGGACTTCTCAGTTGTGAGCCGAGCGTGCTAACCGCTACACTACGGAGTACCTTGTGTGTGTGTGTGTGTGTGTGTGTGACGAAGATCGAGCCTAATCCACACACATCCCGTCCCCAACAAATATATATTTTATTTTCTGAAATAAACATTCACTTTAATCCCTAAGGTTGTATTTCAATGTTTGGTAAGACTTAATACTTTAGTCTGAGTTATAGGTACAATTTAATCTCTCTCTCTCTCTCTCTCTCTCTCTCTCTCTCTCTCTCTCTCTCTCTCCTCTCTCTTCTCTCTCTCCTCTCTCTCTCTCTCTCTCTCTCTCTCTCTCCTCTCTCTCTCTCTCTCTCTCTCTCTCTCTCTCTCTCCCCCCCCCCCCTCTCTCTTTTTTCCCCACAGATCGGGACAGGTTTCAGTGATGAGGACTTGGCTAAGCACACGGCATTCTTCAAGAAACATGTCATTCAGACCCCAAAGTCTTACTACAGGTATGTTAATGTGTATAGTAGCAGGGGTAGTAGTAGTAGCAGTAGAAGTAGAAGTGGTAATAGCAGTGGTGGTGGTAGTAGTAGTAGTAATGATGATCAATGTTTATGGTACACTACTAGCTACTCATAGTGGAAGTACATAAGAACTCTCTCTCTGATGCAATTCGCGTCAAAATCTCAGATTGCAGACGGGCCCGTTTTGACGCGATCGCGTCACCGTGCGTGAAAGGGTTAAGGTCCTAACGAGGTTGTATATTTTGACTTCACTACCCCAACTACTAGTGTTAAGCCGGCCACACACACACCGGCGCGGCCTGTCCGGCCGACAAAAAGTGGCGGGGCATCGTTCGCCGGACGAGACCCACACACACACCGGCCGCCTCATGAAACTATACAGTAGTAACAGTACACGTCGGACCACCGTGGTGACAACATGAATCCGCTGTCCGAAAATGACTTGTTGGTGACGGCTGCATGTATAGCCAAATATAATACCTATATATAATAAGTCATACTATATATAATACGTCATATATAATACCTATATTATCATAAATACAATTATTACTGGTACAATTAGTCATTATCTGGCCGAGCGAGGGGCGGGCCGCGCCGGAAGGCACCCACACACACGCAGGCGGCAGGCCGCGCCGGACGGAATTTTCAAGCGCCGACTGATTTTCATCCGGCCGCTGCGACAGGCCCCGCCGGATGAAAAACACCCCCACACACACACCGGCCGCCTCTAGCCACGCCCCTTTTCGTCGGCCGGACAGGCCGCGCCGGTGTGTGTGTGGCCGGCTTTAGAGAAGGGATAGTACAACAGAAGGCACATGAAGAGGAGGGGGATGAACAACGGGTCTTAGTAGTACAGTACATAATAATAATAATAATAGTACAGCAGAAGGGAGGAGGATGAACACCTAACGAGTCTTAATAGTACAGTACATAATTTAAGTACATACAGCTAAGTATTAATTATCCGACCTTGGGGGGACCGAAGGTAGGTCGGATAATTGGAATAGTCGGATGTTCGGATATCACAGTAACCATAAACGTAAGGACAAAATGGTATAGAACATAAAAGATGTAACTCTTGAAGGCCGATCCAGTTGTATACGCGAAAGTAAAATTCATGCATAAATAAAGCCACAAATAAATAATTTCTAAAAACTAAAAAAAAAAAAAAAACTAAAATAAATGGCCAAAACAAGGCACAATGTGGTGGTGAAAAAAGTTGGTTGTTTGGACAAGTCAGATGTTTGGAGGTCGGATGTTGGGAATTTGGCTGTAATAGTAATAATAGTACAGCAGAAGGAACATCAGGAGGAGGAGAATGAACAGTTGAACCCAGTGCATTTTTTAAGCAAATCTCACTGGGCGACATTCCTTGGGCATCCAGAAGGGTGGTGAGTCCATGCCAATCATTTACCACCCTATTTGTGAACCAGTTTTTCCCTATTTCTTTTTTAAATTACACTTTTCCAGCTTGAATCCGTTACTTCTTGCATCTTGCACACACAGACATGATGAGCCATTGCATCCAGGAAGGTGTTTATGAATATATATCTTGTCGCCCAGTAGCTTATAAATGTTCTTACTGGGCGACAGTTTTTCATCACTGGGAGACATTTTGGTCGCCCAGTTGTAATGTTAAAAAATGCCCTGGTTGAACCCCTAACGAGTCCCGCCTTGGTTGAACCCCTAACGAGTCCCGCCTTGGTTGAACCCCTAAAGAGTCCCGCCTTGGTTGAACCCCTAACGAGTCCCGCCTTGGTTGAACCCCTAACAAGTCCCGCCTTGGTTGAACCCCTAACAAGTCCCACCTTATGTTCTAACGAGCCTTGCGTCGCCCTGCACAGGTACGACAACGTTGTGACGCCGGACGAGTGGTTTGACGCGGTGCAGGTGTGGGAGGTGAAGTGTGCCGACCTCTCCGTGTCTCCCGTGCACAAGGCCGGCCTGGGCATCGTGAGTGTGACCGTTGACCTTGCTTGTTACCTTGTTGCAGCGTGTTGTCTGTTGACCTGTGGGGATTCTTGTGTTTATATGTTTTTTGTGTTTTGTGTTTGTTTCTTTGTTTTGATTTTGTTCCTGTTTTGGATTTTCTGGTTTATTTATTTATTTATTTTTATTGTTTTGGATTTCCGTGTTTATTTGTTTTATTTTTTATTGTTTTGGATTTCCGTGTTTATTTGTTTTATTTTTTATTGTTTTGGATTTCCGTGTTTATTTGTATTATTTTTTGTTGTTTTGGATTTCCGTGTTTATTTGTATTATTTTTTGTTGTTTTGGATTTCCGTGTTTATTTGTATTATTTTTTATTGTTTTGGATTTCTGTGTTTATTTGTTTTATTTTTTATTGTTTTGGATTTCTGTGTATTTTTTTTATTTTTTATTGTTTTGGATTTCTGTGTTTATTTGTTTTATTTTTTATTGTTTTGGATTTCCGTGTTTATTTGTATTATTTATTTCTGTTTTCATTTCATTCCTGTTTTGGATTTTTGTGTTTGTTTTTATTTTGTTCTTATTTTGGATTTGCATGTTTGTTTTATTTATTTCAATATTTTATTTGAGTTGTTTTAGATATTTAAGTTCATCTGTTTTATTTATTACCGGTTTTATTTTATTCTTGTTTAGGATATTAACATTTGTAGACTTTTTTAAGCCACGTACACTTCAATTCCCATTTAGTCCATTAACCCCTTGAGACCCAGAACTTAATTTCCATTGTAATTTGGGTACCATTTGAAGATTTTTAGTTGAATATAAGCAATATTTTATAGATATGACCTGTTTAGTATCCTCGTCGACTAACTAATTTGGTATATTCAGTTACTTTTCGTAATTTACTAACATTAGACAATTTTATATAGCCAAGGAAAGATCTGGGTGTGAAGGGGTTAAATGGAAGGTCGAGTGTGTCAATCTTTTTTCTCTGTGACATTTCCTGGAGTGGCCGTCTCAAAGTCACAGGAACTACCACGTGTAGGTCTCACGGCCTCTTGTAGCTTCCTTATTTTCTTATGTTCTTATGTTATCTCTCTTTCTATCATATTTTTCTGTATTTTAAGCATTATTTTCTTAGCCTGATATTGTTTTTCTGCATTTTAATAATTATTTTCTCAGCTATATATAATTTATCTCAATTTTAACTCTTTCTTATTTCTCTGTATTTCAAGCAGTATTTTCTGAGCAGTATATCAATTTTCTTTTAACTCTCTCTCTCTCTCTCTCTCTCTCTCTCTCTCTCTCTCTCTCTCTCTCTCTCTCTCTCTCTCTCCTCTCTCTCTCTCTCTCTCTCTCTCTCTCTCTCTCTCTCTCTCTCTCTCGCTCTCTCTCTCTCTCTCTCTCTCTCTCTCTCTCTCTTCTCTCTCTCTCCTCTCTCTCTCTCTCTCTCTCTCTCTCTCTCCTCTCTCTCGCTCTCTCTCCCTCGCCTCCTCTCTCTCTCTCTCTCCTCTCTCTCTCTCTCTCTCTCTCTCTCTCTCTCTCTCCTCTCTCTCTCTCTCTCTCTCTCTCTCTCTCTCTCTCTCTCTCTCTCTCTCTCTCTTATTTTTCTGTATTTAAATGGCCACCTTCCCCCTCCCTCTCCCAGGTGGACCCGGAGAAGGGCATCTCCCTCAGGTTCCCGCGGTTCCTGCACATCAGGGAGGACAAGACACCCGAGGACGCCACCTCCGCCGAGCAGGTGAGGCACAGCGGGGGGGGGTGTTTGTATTTACCTATGTAGACTGGACCAACATAGAATGGACTCAGTAGACAGGTAGTTAGTGCGGAGTCATTAGGGAGCTTTAAAAGGAGGCTAAATAAATTCATGGATGGGGATGAAAGGTGGATGTAGGTAGTGTTAAGTAACAGGAACTACCACGTGTAGGTCTCGCGGCCTCTTGTAGCTTCCTTATGTTCTAAAAAAATAGAGGAAAATAACATTGACAGAAAAAATTAATGAATAAACTAGAGGAAAAACATTGATGGTAAATATGAAGGAAAATTCCACACCCGGTATTTCAGACCTTTATTCCCTTTTATTATAGACCGCCTTCATTCCCTTTTATTATAGACTGCCTTCATTCCCTTTTATTATAGACCGCCTTCATTCCCTTTTATTATAGACCTCCTTCATTCCCTTTTATTACAGACCTTTATTCCCTTTTATTATAGACCACCTTCATTCCCTTTTATTATAGACCTCCTTCATTCCCTTTTATTATAGACCTCCTTCATTCCCTTTTATTATAGACCTCCTTCATTCC